>LS490420.1:99101-110357 GCA_900490845.1 Pristionchus japonicus
GATTGAGGGGGAACCGCAGCGCTGTCGTTTATCGATTAGAAGGGCAACTACTGTAATCGGTTGCGTCTTCGAAGGAGACGTCAACATTGACGGTTCCGCAACTTGGTTACGATTGAGGGGGAACCGCAGCGCTTTCGTTTATCGATTAGGAGGGCAACTACTGTAATCGATTGCGTTTTCAAAGGAGACGTCAACGTTGACGAGACTCCAACTTAGCAACGATTGAGGGGGAACCGCAGAGCTTTCGTTTATCGATTAGGAGGGCAACTACTGTAATCGATTGCGTCTGCAAAGGAGAAGTCAACGTTGACTGTTCCTCAACTTGGTTACGATTGAGGGGGAACCGCAGCGCTGTCGTTTATCGATTAGAAGGGCAACTACTGTAATCGATTGCGTCTTCAAAGGAGACGTCAACGTTGACGGTTCCACAACTTGGTTACGATTGAGGGAAACAACAGCGCTTTCGTCTATCGATTAGGAAGAGCGACTACTGTAATCGATTGCGTTTTCAAAGGAGACGTCAACGTTGACGAGACCCCAACTTAGCAACGATTGAGGGAAACAACAGCGCTTTCGTCTATCGATTAGGAGGGCAACTACTGTAATCGATTGCGTCTTCAAATGAGACGTCAACGTTGACGAGAGCCCAAATTAGCAACGATTGAGGGAAACAACAGCGCTTTCGTCTATCGATTAGGAAGAGCGACTACTGTAATCGATTGCGTCTTCAAAGGAGACGTCAACGTTGACGGTTCCACAACTTGGTTGCGATTGAGGAGAACCGCAGCGCTTTCGTTTATCGATTAGGATGGCAACTACTGTAATCGATTGCGTCTTCAAATGAGACGTCAACGTTGACGAGAGCCCAACTTAGCAACGATTGAGGGAAACAACAGCGCTTTCGTCTATCGATTAGGAAGAGCGACTACTGTAATCGATTGCGTCTTCAAAGGAGACGTCAACGTTGACGGTTCCACAACTTGGTTACGATTAAGGGGAACCGCAGCGCTTTCGTTTATCGATTAGGATGGCAACTACTGTAATCGATTGCGTCTTCAAAGGAGACGTCAACGTTGACGGTTCCACAACTTGGTAACGATTGAGGGGGAACCGCAGCGCTTTCGTCTATCGATTAGGAAGAGCGACTACTGTAATCGATTACGTTTTCAAATGAGACGTCAACGTTGACGAGAGCCCAACTTAGCAACGATTGAGGGAAACAACAGCGCTTTCGTCTATCGATTAGGAAGAGCGACTACTGTAATCGATTGCGTCTTCAAAGGAGACGTCAACTCTTTTCTTGCAGCTTGGATCGCCGATTCAGATCGTTATTTTGGCAAGGAAGCGAAGACGCTTTCGTAAATCGATTAGGGAGCGTCAAAAGGGGGGCGAATACGATATTCGATTGCGCTTTCAACGGAAACACCAGCGATTTTCTTGCAGATTAGATCGCCGATACAGATCGTTATTTTGGCAAGGAAACGGCGACGCTTTCGTATATCGATTAGGGAGCGGCAAAAGGGGGCGAATACGATATTCGATTGCGCTTTCAACGGAAACACCATCGATTTTCTTGCAGCTTAGATCGCCGATACAGATCGTCATTTTGGCAAGGAAACGGCGACGCTTTCGTATATCGATTAGGGAGCGGCAACAGGGGGCGAATACGATATTCGATTGAGCTTTCAACGGAAACACCAGCGATTTTCTTGCAGCTTACATCGCCGATACAGATCGACATTTTGGCAAGGAAGCGAAGACGCTTTCGTAAATCGATTAGGGAGCGGCAAAAGGGGGCGAATACGATATTCGATTGCGCTTTCAACGGAAACACCAGCGATTTTCTTGCAGATTAGATCGCCGATACAGATCGTTATTTTGGCAAGGAAACGGCGACGCTTTCGTAAATCGATTAGGGAGCGGCAACAGGGACGAATACGATATTCGATTGCGCTTTCAACGGAAACACCAGCAATTTTCTTGCAGCTTAGATCGCCGAAACAGATCGTTATTTTGGCCATAATTATTTAGAACGCATTTTTCCACCGCCCAAGTGTCGGTAAACAAAATAAGAAAAAAAGGCAACGATAAACGTCACTTGGTTAACTAGTTCACAATATCCATTCACCATCTTCCTCCATTCCAGACAGCAATCAGCAAGTTGGGCACGAAGGAGCGTGCGGCTCTCGACGAGAGATTGGCCAAGGCTGCGAATGGATCGATGCCCGCTCCCCGCCAACTCGCGCCCATGCCCCGTCCCATGGTGGCGCCCCCGAGTGGAAGTGAGTGATCGAGGGAGATTGCTAGGGTGTACAACACGCTAATCATGCGAGTTGAGATAAAGTAGTGTCCTGATTTATGCTCCAGGTGCTGTAGAAGTGAGTATGAGTTCACGTATCTCGCTATTGAGGTTCCTCCTGTGGGATAAAGAACAACAACAATGTAAATGTTGCAGCAGCAGTTCCGTCCCGTCCTGCAGTGGGAGGCCTTCCCCGTCCGACTCCGAGTGTGTTGCCGGGGTCGAGACTGCCCAGACCAGGCACTGGATTCACCAAGAAGTAGAGAGACCATTCCAGTGAAGGAGTTCCCCTTTTATCGTATGCATGTGATCCCTTCTCTGGGGAGAAATACCCTTTTCCCATTCGCTAAATTATTGTTTCGTAGCTAATTCATAATGTGTTATAGTACGGTAGCTGTGTCGGGTAGTGCGTTAGAGCAGTCGAAACTCGGTTGAGCATTCACTTGATGTATTGAACT
Organism: Pristionchus japonicus; assembly: GCA_900490845.1. Taxonomy (NCBI): domain Eukaryota; kingdom Metazoa; phylum Nematoda; class Chromadorea; order Rhabditida; family Neodiplogasteridae; genus Pristionchus; species Pristionchus japonicus. The sequence continues at coordinate 101,859 of LS490420.1, forward strand.
TTCGGACTGTTTCTGTTCACTTACATAGGAAATTATTGTGCTGTCTCTGAGCTTTTGTGATACTCGGTAATTGATTACGTGCCCTGATAAATTTGTAAGTGATAACGATTCCCGCTACGGTGTATTGAGTTGGCATGAAATACTGATACGTTCAAATGAGCAAACAACACTGAAGCGTCTCCCGTCATCTGTCCGTGAATAATCAAAGTGTGATACGGCCAATCATTCATTATCATTCCCTCAAGAGGGGGTAATTAAAATCATTCTCACACCTATCTCGTAGTTTGTAGAGAGATTTCATTCCAGAGACTATTTGATCTTCACACTTTTCGACGCTGGCTTCCATTGTTCACTCATTGATTTCTACGCACTTGATGAATCGATCGGAGCGATATTAGCTTCATCTGAAGTACCTTGTGAGAGATACGAGAGCTCTTCTACCTCGTTAGGGCTTCTCTTCCTCTACTCATATCGAGAGATGGATGCAATGAGACGCATTCCGCTGACTAATTTGCGTCTTCGTTATTAGTTTCCTCCACTGTGATTCCAATATTTCAAAGATTGATGAAGACGTGTTTACTTTCGAAGTCTCTTTCAGATGGATGTGAATAAGATACAATTTCCGCTTCCATTTGTATCTTTCACTATCTCTCCTTACTAGTCCTGTTAGGCCAAATTACGCGAGTGATATTCAGAATTTGCTTTCAGCAATCAGAGATCATTCAGGAGTCATTTTTTGGCCCCACATACCCGTTTTCTTCCTCTCTCCTTCATTCCTTACTGCCCTTCTTACGATGCAGATGTCTTCTTACCTTATGGAATCTACGGCTTCTCTCATCCATAATCATCCTTTCCTCCACGTTGTTTGTATCAAGATCTCGCCGCTCTCAACGTGATTGAACACCTTTCACCCTGACAATGCGCTCTTATTCCTTCCAGACTTTCGTACTTGTTCGATGCCTGTCTGCACTCAAAGTGCATAATCTTCTACCGTTCTCAATTTCCAATAAGCTTCTCAATCCAAGCTGTGGAAGATTGGGCGAATAAGTTCTCAAGTTCTTGCACTCATCTTAATCTCTGCACTCTTCGTTCCTTCTCTCTCTCTTGACGCACATTCACGGCTTTCTAATTTCCGGCGCCGATGTGACACGATTCCATCTCTCTCTCTCAATGAATTTCCCTCTCCTTCTCCATCTGATTATCTCCCTCTGAGATTCCCACACAATCTGTGAAAATGAGAGGGTGTCGTTGAGGAGGGAAAGAGGAAAAGAAGGAGAGGAGGGGGAATAAGTCTCGACTTCTGTTGCCACGACGACTCTCCAGTCTCTTCCACTCAAATTATTACCACCTTTTTGCGCAGCTGAATATTTATCACTTTTTGATAGTCGAGCACTATGAGCGATCATGTTATACGAGCTTCCCTGGTTGTGAAAATGTACCGAAGATGAGGGCATCTCACTACTTCCAGATGTCCGTCCATCTCTCTGTCAACGACATCTCTGGAAGGCCGGCCTCGCCGTCGAACTCTATCAAAGGTGAGTGCTGAGGCGATGAGGGTGTAGATACTTATTTCATGTTTCCTTATCTGGTATCTGGTCCATTTGAGAAGCTGGAGAAAACAAAGCAAAAAAATGCTCGAGATCGACTCCAAACAGAGCATAAAGCAAAAACTGTGAAAGAAGCTAAAAATACCTTTTTTGAGAAAGATCTCCATTCACAATTTCTACAGATTGTCACGCACACCTTGTTTCCGATCTCGAATAGTTTCATTCATCCAATTTCCTCTATTCGAGAATAAGTTTCTCCATTTCGTATCAAATAGAGAGAGAGAAGAAGTGCTTCTTGCCCACTGTCAATTAGTGCCCACTCTTTTGCCAACTGATAAGCGCCCATTCAAAGATAACGAGCACTCTCCCAATTTGAGGGAGAAGAGAGACTATCGACTTCAGTTTCTATTCCTGATTATTTATCCGACGTTGTTTTGCTCAGAATTGTAGCTTTTGTAGTGAACTGGCTGTTCTCGTTATTGTACTATTTATCACTGGTATAGTGCATACGCTTCTTGAGTGAACAAAGTGATATAATAAGCACTCTTCCTAAAAATAAAAGAACGTTTCAGCTCTCAATATCCTTTAACAATCTCAGGTCGTCGTCGCAGTCGTGGAGATTCACTGGGAATCGCTCCTCTCGCTCCTCTTCTCACTGGCGATTGCGTTGAAAAGGTGAGCTGTTTCACACCTACTTTTTCCTGTTTTCATCTCCTGATGACTCACATTCAACCCACTGTTGCTACTTATCAACATTCAGCTCAAGAAGAGAGATTAGTACGAAAGAACGAAAGATACCGATTGGTTTGCGTCAATCGTGATAGATTACAGTAGGAGAGCGGTACATGCTGTACCTCGTGGGATTAGACCCATCTGAGACCTCCTCCAATGTTATTTCCTCCTCCTCCCCTCATCTCTCGTGCGTAATCACTCGAGATATCCGGCCAATTTAGCTAATGTCTTCGTCTCTTCGCGGAGTAAACGAACGATTATGAATGAGAGTCCCTCTCTCTGGCTTCACCCAGACATTTCTGAGATCACTCAGAGCATGCCAAACATGCCCTTAGTTCTCTTCTCTAGACAGACCCTGAGAACTCCCTTTTTGTCACTTCGATCAGCTACATTCTCCCATGGAGATCAGTTAGCCCAATCATTTGCCGCACAAACTGACGTCAGCCCTCGCATACACATCAACTCTAATCGGGGTCTCCATTGAAAAGAGATTCTCGCGCGCAGACAATTTTTTCGCCCGTATCTCTCTCCTCCTTCTCCCTTATCTCTACTTCACTCCCGGATCGAGAGACGAGTTTCCGCCTTGCGACGGGGGCTTCGGAGTATCTCGCTCATTCTCACCTCTCTCCTTCCTTGCAACTCGATCGCTACAAATTTGCTTCCTCGTATCGATTTTCAGGCACTTTTTCAAGAGTCTCCCTTCCACTTTCTTTACAAAATCCACCTTTTAGGAGTCCAGTTCGAGCAAATTTGAAGGCTATATTTACAGATGTTCGATTCTCGCTACAAAACCCAGAAAGAGCGACGAGCCCTCAAACCAACCTGGCAGAGTAACATCTACAATTTCCTCGAGCGACCGACTGGATGGTGGTGCTTCGGATACCATTTCAGGTGAATTTTACAGCAATTAGATGCTATTGATACGAAGATCGGCATCTTTTCACTGTAGATCGAGAAGATGACGGTATTCATTCCTGCTGCTTTCAATATTGAAAGGTACTCCGATGAATGATCTGATTGTAGTCTTGAGTCTCATGCTGTTTGCTCTTTCTCTCCACCTTCGCGCACAAAAAGAATGCGGAAAGACAGATAGACAACCTTCGAAAGACGCAATCCTCTCGTTGTCATGACTCATTTCCTCTCCCGTGAGATCCAATTTGACGGCGGTTTTCATAAGATCTCGTCAGGTTGTCGGATTGACGTAAGAGTGAGAGAGAAGGTGGGGCTTCCGGGGATATGAGTTGATCCCAGCCTTGATACTTATATGAATAGCGCGGGAAATGACGGGAGGAGAAAAGATCATGATGGGAGAAGGGAAATGAGCCCTTTCGGGATGTTTCTGGCTGAAAATAGTGAGAGTATTCTCGTCTGTTCGAGTGCTCGAAGGGTTCAAGTGCGTGAAAAACAATCAGAAATAATTTCGAAACAAGAGATCAAATATAATCAATTGTAGTGTCTTCATGATGGTTCTTCTCTGCTTGATTCTCTCCGTTATTTCAACCATCGAAAATACTCACGAAGGAGCTGCCAAAGTGCTCTTTGTCATGGTGAGTAGAGTTCAAAATGCTTTATTCTCAACTGTCGTTATTTTTAAAACACTAATAGTGAAGCTATTATTGCCTCCTTCACAAGTTCGTATCTGAACAATCTCACTCGTTCCACACATCGGGGAAAATATTTTCGAAACGAAAAGTACTCCATCGAAAGCACGCACACCGGTCAATTCCGAGCTGATCAACGATCTTTCCAGGAATTAGTTCTAGTCGCGTTCTTCGGTGTGGAGTACGCAGTCCGGTTATGGTCGGCTGGGTGCAGGTACTGTAACTCTAACCAATCGATCATCAACTAACCAATGATTTTAGGTCAAAGTACATGGGCTTCTGGGGAAGGATGAAGTTCGCACGGAAACCCATCTCCATCATTGGTGAGTAAGACATCGTTTACCTCACTGGTTTCCTGGTTACTCATTCCTTTGCTGACCGGAGGTTTGACAACGAGTAGGAATTCATGCACTTCCACGCCCCCTCTGCCCAAACACATGCGCCTTTTGAGAAAGCTGTAAAACGAGGGAAAGAGTGGGAAAGGGAACGGTCCAACTTGCACGGTCCTCTTTTTGTGTCACTCTTTTCTCTCGATCTCTCATCTTCCCTCGTCTGATTTCCTCTTCTCTTCTCTTTTCACAGTTCTCCCATTCATACTCTGTCTCTTCTCCTCGCTCATTCACTCAAAATACCAATATCGCACTCTTAGCTCGTGAGGTTCACGGTCTACCCACCAATTCAGTGACTGATACCCTTATCAGATTACGCACCGGGTGTTATTGAGAGTAAAGCCGAAGGGCAATATTCTGTGCAACGACTGTTCCAGACGTTCTTTTGTTTATGATCAGCTCGCTTCTAGGAGAAGGAGAGCGTTCTTCCTTGAATAAATTGCGAGATCGTTCGCGTGATCTAACGAATATCTTTGGAATGCCGCCTCCGCTCTGAATCATCTAAATTATCATGCTAACGATCGGAAAATTGCCCCTTGATCTTGTTAGATGATGAAATCGCCCCTCCCTCATCTCTTTCCTTTTCTTTTCCTTCTGACTGTCTGATCAGTCTGTCTCTACTTTCAATAGGGCATTCCTCTCGTCTCGTTTCACGGCTCGCTTTCACCTTTCACGTGACTGAAAACAGTCCTAATATAACCATTTCAGACCTGGCGGTAGTCGTTGCTTCAGTCTTCATTATTCTTTTCGGGAGCGAGGGTCAAGTTTTCGCGACGTCTGCCATTCGGTCAGTGGTCTACCATCCATCAAACCGTTTCGAAAATATATTTCAATTAACTAACTCTGTCAACACGATCAAATGAGTAGGAGTGTTTCTCAACAGTAGGGATAGGAAAGCATCTCACCATGGAGTTCATCGACCAATTGTTCATTATAAAGACGAGAGGCTAAATTGGTCGAGAAAAGACACGCACTTGCCATTTGCGAGTCGGGTCAGAATGTTTTGGCACCCTCTCTTCTTCTCTTCTTCCGTTTTATGACGCATCGATGTGAATGGAACGGACACTGAGAAATAACACGGAATGGTCATAATTCTGGGAATGATTCCAGAGGTATTCGCTTCCTGCAAATACTTCGCATGCTACACGTCGATCGACAGGGCGGAACGTGGTTCGTTTTATTTTTGTCTGATTTGTTTTTGTTATTTGTTTTGTGAATCAGTTTCGAAATGACCTTCCTGTACGGCACTACCTATCCTCCACTCTTTCCCTCCACATATAATTGAGCAATGCCCTGCTTCTCGCAGATTCGATTTGAGATAAGCAGAGCATCGATCAATCTATCCTATCCCTTTCCTCTCTTCAGTAACACCGTCGTATCTGGTAGTCGAGAGTAGTCAGGATGGGTTGGGATATGGTTCCCATCCACAAGGATCCTGCATGGATGCATCGACCTGTGGAGGAAATGGCCGAGGAAGGACTCAGAATTTCGAAACGGGATCTATTGAGAAGTCAAGGGACGAAAGGACTCATATTGTACTACCTCGCTGTGTTGGCTGACGGATGGTTCGTATCTATTGCGGTTGTTTCCCATTGTTGTGTTTACTCAAATCACGCACTCTCAGTAGTCTCTGCACTGATGCTGGTGGCACTATGTAATTCACGTTCTTTCCTACCCCGTTGCGCCATCCTTGCATGCGTTTCCTCTTCAATCAATCCATCGTTGAGGCGTCTTCTCGGATCCGTAGTCTTCATCCATCGACAAGAGTTGATCACAACTCTCTACATCGGATTCCTTGGATTGATCTTCTCTTCCTACTTCGTCTATCTAGCGGAGAAGGTGAGCGTATTCGAATCAAATAAGCTTCAACGGGTAGCAAAGTAGTGTGATTTTTCACTGTAATGATCCCGCGATGAAATCTTATCGAACCAATCATAAATTGATATCTCAGGACGTTCCAAGCAGCAACTCTGCCTTCACATCATACGCGGATGCTCTGTGGTGGGGAGTGGTACGTTGCCCTTTCGCTCTCAGCCATAGTATTCAATCAGTCCACGATAGCAAATGGCAGCTACAGTATGAATATCGATGGATTGCAGATCACGATGACCACCATCGGGTACGGTGACGTCGTCCCTCAGACGTGGCTGGGAAGGATCGTCGCTTCGTGCTTCTCCATCTTTGCCATCTCTTTCTTCGCCCTTCCAGCTGTGAGTTAGAGTTCGAAATTGGTGAGAAGCTTCAAGAGCTTCATGAGTACACATCATGAGAGATGCAATAGCGATGTCTGCGTAAGATGAGGAAGTCTTGGATAGAGTCTGATACTCTCCAATATCCAGGGAATCCTCGGATCGGGCTTCGCATTGAAAGTGCAACAGAAGCAGAGACAGAAGCACTTCAATCGGTATGAATTGAATTCGATGTTATGGTTTATTTGAAGCTATCCCCATCTACGATCAGTTTCCTACTCGAACGTTCAGTGTTAGCAGATCCACTGAAACTCATTTGACACACACTCAAAGATGCGAGCATAAATGGAACTTTCTTGTTACAGCCAAATCCCCGCTGCTGCTACACTAATTCAGTGCGTGTGGCGATGCCATGCAGCGGACAAGGGACTCGTCGCCACGTGGTAAGCTACTCAAGACCTTTTTTCCCACTCTAGGAATTATGAACCAATACACACAAGGACAAATTTCGGGGAATGGCGATTTCCTTCAATTTTCCATTTCAGGAAAGCTCACGTCGATCCTCTGGCTGCGGAGAGGGAAAAGCTGAGAGTTGAGAGACAGCAGAAGAAGAAGCAAGGACTGTTCAGATATGCGAAAACGAACAAGTATGTTTCATTCCTTCTTCATGATGATCAACATCCATCGAAAACGATTCCTCGTAGCCTGTCTCGAATCACAATACAACCAAATTTGCATAATTCGTTCTTATTATTCCATTTCATGCTTAAGTTCCTCTAGGAAATAGAAGCGTATCCTGCTGCATTGTTCACACTTCCGATACTCACGAAAACTCCGGTATCGCAGTGTAATTCTGTGTAGAATCCTCAGAAAGCGAATCTCGACAGCTTCGATGGATGCAGAGATGGGAGAATTGAAGAGACAGAGGAGCAATGGAGAGATCGAAGACGGAAACATGCTGTTGAGAAGTGAGTGTTGCATAGGAAATATATTTGATCGAAAGGCTCTGATTCCTCGGATTGAGCTGAAAATGCTTGTAGATTCTGGTCATCAACGAGACGATTCTCGATCGGATGGACTGGAGGAGATGGACGGAGATGAGATCGTCATGAACAGAATCATGTAGTGAGTGTTCTTCGTCCTTCTCTACATGTTGCAATCAAAAACAGTTCAAACTGTCTTACACCGAAACAGCGAAAAGATAGGTCAGGAATTGAAAACGTATTTGCAGTGTTTCCGATCTCACTGAAGCTCACAAGAACGCGATCAGAGCCATAAGGAAGATCAAGTACTTCATCTCAAGGAGGAAATTCCAGGTAGGGCAGTTGTTGCCTAAGAAACTATTGAAGGTGAAGAAGAGATGATGGGATGAAAATTATTCCACCAAAACACATTTCATCCGTTTTCAGCAAGCCCGTAAGCCGTACGACGTCCGCGATGTGATCGAGCAGTACTCGCAGGTTTGTTGAACTTATTGTGATGAGTTGCGTTTCACGGAACTTCCTAAATTAGAACTTCTTCCTGGTGGGTGATCATCGCTGCGTTGCTTATGGGAAAATAGTAAAAGCGAGCTCGGTTCAAATCTGCTTTCTCAGGGTCATCTCAACATGATGGTGCGCATCAAGGAACTGCAGAGGAGGTTAGGACATTCTCCATTATTCTAAGAAAATTGTTCACAAAAACGTTCCTTCAGGCTGGATACGGCACTGGGAAAGCCGGGTCAGTACCAATCCCATTCGAAGAAAAGTCAAGCATTGACCATCGGAGCGAGATTGAACAGGGTGGAATTGCAGGTGAGCCAATATTGTAGATTGGTATGCTTTGAACGTAACAATGGATTGAGTTTCATCAAGTTTTTATTGCAATGTCCTCTATAAAATGATTGATTACAGTGTTATGAATTTTCCAAAATAATTGAGATCTTTAACCAAGATTTTTTCAGCTCTCCTCACTCGACCGAAAGATGGACGTGAACATACGTGTAATGCAGCAGGTTAGTCCTCAAAATTCGTTCAAAATTTGGAATTGAATCCTTAGATCT
>LS490420.1:111159-202585 GCA_900490845.1 Pristionchus japonicus
CCTTAGATCTATCGGGCGATAAATACCCCGGGCGATTCGCTAAGTCAGCATAGAGCCTCAGCAACTCCAACCCCACAGGTGACAAAGAGTCGAATGTCGTGGTGGTGGTTCGTAGTATCGTTGTGATGCGTGATGCGTTATTTGTGGACCACAGTTTATCGCAGTCATTTCCAACGAGTCTTTACAGGGCGACATAATGGATGCCCACTACCAATCATCGCCCCTTCATCCTCATTCTCCTCTTCCTCAATCATCTCCTCTCCCTCCTCCGTGCCAATCATCTTCGAGATTCTCCTTTGATGTCCCGGCGACATCCAATCATCATCACGACCAGAGGCGACCTACTCAATAACACTTTTGTCACCTCCTTTGTTGATCATACTTACCCATTTTACGTCATTTCACAGTTGATGCAATTTCCCATCTCATTTCCGAGCTTCAATGATTTACCAGTGATAGATACTTCTGGACGGGCCAGAGCCACGGGTTCTCTCCGAATCTCACCCTTATCTATATCGGTTGTTTCCTAATTTTATTTGTTGTTGCTTCTCAAATTTGAGATTTTTGAGTTGTTCTATTTTTACCATTGTCCTCTTATCTGATTATCGGTACCTCTTCCATTCTTCTGTTATCAGATGGTGGAAGAAGATCTCCAGTTCAAATCATTCGTCCTTCACATTCCACTCATTTGACTTCACAATTGAATAAAACCTATTTTATTCTCAATGGCATTTATTGTTATCAGTTCATACAATTCACCAGTACATACAACATGCGGAAGGATATCATGAAGATCTCCGTAACACATCTCATGGACTCCTCTTCTTCACTCCTTTCGTAGTGCACAGATCGGCATCTCCAATGCTGCTGACAGAGTCTTCATCGAGAATAACTTGAGGAGGATTGGTCTGTCGCTCTCGATCGAGAAGGAAGTAGTAGTAACGGATGAAGATCTGCAGTAAAATGGAGTTGCTAGCAACCCAAAGTGTGAAGAAAAGCTTACGCGATAGAAGTACATGTAAAGAACGACCGGTATGATGAAGAAGATCATGAGCATAAAAATGGAAGCAGTCGATTCTGAAATATTAATTGCTCGTTATTAACTAATTCAAGCCTTACCGTCAACGTATCTAATCCACAGCTTGTAGATGACCAAAGCGATGAAGAGAATCTGGAATGAGTTTCGATGAAGTTCTACTGATGCAATGCCATGGAGTCATAGGCGATGTGCTGCTATGTGCAGAAACTCTGAAAGGACTGCTAGGAAGAAGGATAACCACTCCTTTTCTATTCCCTCACGCAATCTCAGTGAACGAGCAGGTGAATGGGATCTGTCGTCGGAATGGGGGAGCATAAATCCTCCCCGTTCCTTCCTCTCTCTTCTAACCTCGAGAAGGCAATACGCAAGAAGGGCTCTTTTCTTCTCTCCGAACGACCCTCTACACAGGAAGCAAACGACTGCGACGTGCAGGAGATTGTCGGCGAGGATGGAGACCGAGTACTGAAATATAATGTTTGACATCTCAAGAAATTATGCAATGAAAAGAAACCGAGTGAGGGAATGACAAATATTGGTTGATTATCGAAAGAAATGAAGCACTAACCGAATCATTCGTCGTAGCATCTCCCTTGGGTGGTCCATGGTAAATAGAAGTGATAACTATGACCAGTGCAGCGATGGCGAACCGAATCCTCGCGATAGCTCGAGAGACCGTCTGAAAATGAGTTGTTTGTGCCATTCTACTTCCTTTCAGAGAATCCCTGCACGTTCGCCGTTACAAGTGCCAGATTATCCTTCTCAAGGAGGCTCGGAATTCAAGGGTTTCAACGATCGATTCCGAGAGTGGTCAAGGGAGGGCTAGTGAGCAGGGGGTGATTTAGTATGGCTTCTCTACACGGGAGGGTCCACGTTTACGCGTCAACGCCTCTATTGAGAACTCGTGTGCGCCGAAAGGAAGAGGAGATAACTGGAACTGACAGGTGCGGGTCCGCAGCAGCTTGCGTATGCTTCGTCATCCTCGCTCACGATCGGATGCACGACAACGAGTGCTGCAGGGGCTGCAGCTGCAGCTGACGGAGCTGCGATCTCGATTGCGACGTCGGTTACGGTGGACATTCTGTCAAGAAGAATTGTGAAAGTTCGCGCTGCGAAAAGCCAGAAAGCTAGCGGAAAATACCCACATTGTGAAAGCGAGTGGTGAAAGGGACCTCCGGAATGGGATTGAGGGGGCAGAGAACGAAGGTGGAGGAGGGAGGCAGGGTGTTCTCTATCGATCGTCTGCACTCTTCCTCCCTCTCTCAGCTCCTTTTCCGTTTCAGAGGTTTTTCACTCTCTCGTCTGGCCCTCGAAAAGCTAATGCGATGAGAGGAAAAGAGAAGGAAGACACTGAAAATGGTGAGGAAGAGGAGAGTCCAAAGGATGAAGAGTTAGGTGGAGTAACGACTTCCATTACGCTGATGAGAATGCGAGTGGCTATTTGGAGTAGTGGATTTTACTTCGTTTCTCTCACATTTTCGTTTTCTTTGAAGATAATGCAGCTTTTTATTTCTTTCGAGTATGAATAAATAGGATGCGCTGCAATCATAAATCAATCGACGAGAGCCATTTCGGCATCGATCTTGCTTCGATTCGTTCTTCTATCGTCTCTCTCCTTGAGGAATCTGTAGTACGGAACGACCACCTGCAAATAAATGATTGAATCAGGGAAAGTCAAATCATAGTGGAGTCTGAAGGACATTGGGAAACCGTACAAATGGAACGAAGATGACACAATAAATAATGAGTGGAAGAAGAATGACAATCGATCCAACTACTCCGAGATGCGAGAATCGAACTGATGCGAATGGATTTATTGAATAGACTCAGAATGGCAAACCTCTGAAGAAGGAGTGATCTCTATAAATATCTTCAGACTTCGGAGCAAAGATTACGGAAAGAATTCTGAGAATCCACAGAGTAAACTCAACGATGAGAACTCCCTGTAAGATGCATTCCATTTCGTCCTTCTTCCCATTCTTACCTCAAAGATAGCATAAAGAAGAAGGGATCGCTTTTTCTCATTGTAAACACTCGTCCAAAGAAGATAAGCGACGAAGAAGTGACATGCACAAGTGATTGAGCTCCGCACGGTTCCGGAGACAGCCGCGATTAGATAACCTGAATAGAAAAATATAGTTTCAAATTGGTGAATCCTGCCCTACCTTCGTATGAAGGCCGACCCTGTATGTAACCAATGTAGTGTTCGAATCGTATATCTAGAGTGGTATTCTGAGGCAGCCAGTTCAAGATCCTCGTATGGTGGCTAGCTTCATCCAATTCCTGACCACATTGTTCTGGGTCGATGAACAAAAAGAGGAGTTAATGCTCACGTCTTGCATCATGTTCTCATTCATGATCAACACGTATAGAAAGGCGAGAGTAGTGAAAGCGATCTTGATGATTACTGTCACACGGAGAACTTTCTGCAAGGTTCTTCATAGAACGAAGCAAAAATGAAGCAAAATGGGTACCTGTGAGTGAAATTTTCCGCATACGTAGGGGTCGATCTTCCTCGTTTTCGCACTCGATGTCATCCTCTTCTCACTCTTCGCACCAACAAGTGAGGAGTTCACTCTCATCCTTTCATATCCTCCCCTTCCCGTTTTTGTCGTTACTCGGGTCGAGAAGTATTTCCGGTCGTGTGAGAGAGATGAGAAACGATAAGAGGGAAATGAGAAGAAAAGAGAGGGAGAGTTCTATCAATCACCCATGCGAATGACTTTAAAAAAGCGGTCAGCAGTTTCCGTTTGAACTAGTTTATCGATGAGTCAGCGAAATGAAAGAAGACGAATATCTCGAAAGCGAGAAAGAAATCACGTGAAAGAGTCACGTAATCACAGAATACCCCAGTTTGCACTCACACTCTTCTAGTACCGAACGATCACTCAATTGAATAATGCAAAAAAGAAACGATTTGATTAGTTTGAAGCATCGAAAGCAGTAAAATCGCCACAGAGGGATCACGACACAGTCTCGTTTGGTCTCACTCATCCTCACTCTTGTAGTACCGGACGATCACCTGAATGAATTATGCCGTAATAGATGCTGAATTGCTCGTAAATAATCTAATCTAAGTGGTTCCTCACGAAGGGAACGATGGCACTGCAGTAGACGACAAACGGAACACCGAATAGAGCATACGTGTCCCATTCGTAGATTCCTGTGATTCACGATCAACCAAGCTACTTTATTTCGAGACATCATAACTTTAACTTACTTCCGTCTTTAATTAGCAGCCAGAAAGAGATGGCGATGTAGAGTACAATCTGTAAAGCAGGTGGAAAATCACTGCGTAGATATTTGAAATGATGAATCAAAAGATAAGTCACAATTTTGTTGATTATTTTCTCACCACAAGGAGAGCGTAAATGGGAAGGCACTTCTTCTTTCCCCCGAATGCCCCTGCCCAGAGAAGAGAAGTGACGAGAATATTGATGGTGTTCAATGCAAGATTGCGTTGGAAAAAATAGAGATCGAGCGTTTGATTATCTGCGATCATTGATGGAGACAAACGAGGGAATTGTAGATACCATTGATTTTGTTTCGTTTGATCTCGTAGGTAAGATTGTCGATCAATGTCTCACGGTCACTCATATTCTCCATCATTTCGTCCATCACAGATTCTTTCACTTTCGTCATCTCAAAGTACTAAAGTTCGCAAACAGAAAAGTCATAGCTTCTAGTAATTAAAGATTTGTTAATGAGTTCGGTAGTTCACGCTTGTCTGGTATCTATCCCATCCGAAAAGGGTGTATAACGTAATGAAGATCGTGATAATGAGACGAATGACAGTGAAAGCACGAAGAATCTTCTAAAAAAAGTCATAGTTGCAATGTTTAGCTCCAAGACATTTTCTGAAAAAGAAAAAAAAACGCGAAAAAGGTTCGAGCCTTTGAGTTGATGGTGCAGCGAGGAGCTTTGTTCTTGTGCCGAGTTGTTACGTATTTGAGCATCGCTACTGAAGAATTTGCGAGGAATCAATTGCAGAACATATATATAAAAATAATTTTCGGAATATTAGAGAGAAGGAAAGTTGTGATATGAAGGGACAGGAAACTGTTCTCTCCTAGGATCTTACACAAAATAACGCAGCCGATAGATTGAAATCAAATCAGAACGCAATATCATCCGGCTTCATATATGTTTAGGTCAAATGCCAGTTCAAACTGTTCTGTAAGGCCGTTCCTTGCCTTCATGCGATCAATAATCAAAAAAATGTGATCAATTTCACTCCTCATTCGGTGAAAGCCAAACTGCTTGTCTTTTTCATGAGTTCCCGCCGCTTACAACTGTTAAGGAAAACCTGTAAACTGAGATCAAGTAAGTTTAAAGAAAACACATTCTCTTAAAAACAAGATCAAGCCATCGCTTTCCTTTCTTCCCCATTTTTGAGACGGACAAACATCATACATAACATCAAATTAAATTGCGAAAGGTTTATCACTGTATGCAATAGGAAAGAGATGATTGCATCGGTAGTCGGATTTATTCAAGGGTCTTGTAGTGAGGAACGATCACCTCAAGTTTGATTTATTGGAACTTGTGCAATGAAGAAAAACGAAATGTATTCTCACCTTCGGAATGAAGACCGCACAGAAGAGGACGAAGGGAATTCCGAGAATGGCGCATCCGACCAGCGAAGCTTCTAGAAACACCGCAGTTTATCTTTCAGGCTACGCAGTGACTAACCCGGAATAAGGATCCACAGGGCCAGAGTAGAGTAAGAGACTATCTACAACTCGATTCTTGAGGGATATTCAGAATTATGTATGATGGTACCTCCAAAATGGTATACACCAAAATACAGTTCTTCTTTCCAGTGAATGCACCAGCCCAGAGAAGAGAAGTGAGGAAGACATGGAACAGAGCCACGATCGTGGTAATGAGGAATGAGAACAGAACAGTCGCTTGGGCATCTGAAACAAACTCCGAGATCAGGAAACAAAATGATGAGTCAAACCTTCGAGTGACTGTCTATTGAGCATGTACCTCCGAAGGCGTCTCACGGTCTCATCCGTCGAAGAGAACTCATTCTCTACGCGCCCTTCGGCCATGGTCAGATCCCACTTTTGATCACTGATCTGAATCAAACCATCAATTTGATTTGATACTAACTATTCACCCATATCTGTGTGCTCTGGTGCTCCATAACGACAGCCAATCCGAGGATAATGGTCAGAATGAAGCGAATAACCGTGAAAACGCGAAGAATCTTCTGCAAGTTGTTAGTTAGTTTCATTCAAGAGACGAAACTTGAACAAAAATTATTTTGATTTGCGATAGAACGACGATACCTTGGTAGGCGTCGAACGGCATGCGCTGCCACTCTTCAGATCCGGTTTAATTGACGACATCATTGCTGCAATAAATTAAAGGATACTGAAACACAAAACATGCATGGGCTAGGAGAAAAACGATAGAAAGGCAACCATCTATCAAGTGAAATGGTAGAAGACTGATCATCCTCCCTAGAAATTCTTACACTTTCCTCGAGATGAAACAGAAGATTCGAGAAGAAGATTGAATAGATAAGAGATAGATAGAAGACTCATGCTATTGTCAAAACTTTCATAATATTATTTGATCTTTAACCACTCATAATATTTTTGAGAGCGAATGTGATCACTTCATGAACTGATCACAATATACCGCTTGCTATTCCTTCTTCTGTACCTGAGTAGATTTGTCATGCTAATTTTCAGACCTCAAAGATTCTATCTCAGATAGTCAAATTGCTTTATCAAGAGATAGTTACGTACAACCAATAAAATATCCTCGGAATCATTTCGTAACCGCCCTCGACATCTCCTCTTTTTCCCATCATCGCCTCTCGTCTTCCCTCGTCTCTCGCGTGCACATCCCAGTAGTAGCCAGCGATCACCTGATTATTGAGTAAGTAAGTTATGAAATGGATAGACGAATCGACATTTCAACAAAGAACTGACTCGAGGAACGAATACGAAAGTGTAGACAATGAAGACTCCGAATAGGACGGCGCAGACGGAAACTCGATCGTAGTCGGAATCTGAAAAAAAACTTGCTTCTTGAACTTGCTTGTCTGAAGTTGGAAAATGGGTAAGATTGAAAATACATTGGATTTCACCTTCAGCTCGCAGTCTCTCATCGTATTCTCTACGATGTTCACGAAAGATCGTCTCGATCTTGGCATCCCAAGGAAAGCCGTTACTCGTTCTGTATCGGTAAGCGGATTCTTTCTTCTATTGAACCTTTTAAGAGATTAATTGAGATCAGAAGTTAAAGACTAAACGTTACCTCTTCCTGAGTCGCATCGTGTACTGCCAGATAGACGATTGCGATGAAGAGAGTGATGGCCAGACGGAGGAGAGTGAAGGTCCGGATTGCACGCTGAAATAGTCAGAATTAGCACCTTTGATAGAACAGAGATTGAGAGTATTCAGTAAATAACCTGCGTGCGAATAGTACAGCAAGCGTAGCTCTGTCGTATGTGAACACTTGCCGTCTGCATGCCGCTGAAAATTATGAATTGATTGGAAATATTACCCTAAAGAGAATAAGAATTGTCTTCGCCGACGGTTGATGCAGAATATGAACGCCAGTTCTCTTCTCACTTTATAGCAAGAAACAAGGATTAGGATAGATTTCGAACACAGATTAGATCAGAAATCGATGACGCTTCTTTCGATACTTTGAGGCAGCCATCTAAATACATATCACACAACTGCAGGATGCACAAAGTTGTTCTGTAAATGGAGGCGAAACAAAAGTATGTGATTTTATTATAAAGGCAAGGATATCAAATTAGCGCAGGCATAGCGCAGTCGGTAGGGTGCCCGACTGTGTGAAGCGAGGTCCCGGGTTCGAATCCCGTGCTCGGCATAAGTCTTGCCAGACCACCCCAACAGGCCTACCAAGCCTGGTCCAATTGGTACTGGTAAAAAACCAGGAGTAAAGGGACGGTGTCGCCGGCTGGCAACTGAGTGACGACTTATACCGTTATATGCTAAGTATGCGTGCACCCCGGTAAAAATAAATCTGCGCATGTTCCGCACGTTGAAAAACACGTTGAAGACGGAACTACCTTTACCTTTACCTTATATCAAATTATATTGTGACATCGTGAACTGTGATTGCTTATTTACACGATGGATACTCCATTCGCTTTGCGACGGTCATCGCGCTCCATAAGATAGAAGTAGTATCGGATGATCACCTGAGAGCACCGCATCACTCGCCTTTCCTGCCCTCAGATGGCTACTCACGAAGGGATAAAAGTAGAGGAAGAAGCAGATGGGAGGAAGGCCAAGGGCAATTGCACTGCTCTGTAGAAGCTCCCATTGAACAGAAATGGCGCAGAATCTCCACACACCGAACACGAGGTTGAGCTTCAAAGAGTTAAAACTGTGAATTACATTTATGATATATTTGCTAAACGTTACATTAAACAAGGATCTGGCTTTAGTCAATATCTTCAATGTGCAGGTGAGAAATAACCTCAAGGAAAGCATAGGCCAATAGACAGCTTTTCTTCCGAGAGAAAGCGCCAGCCCAGAGAAGAGAAGTGTTCAGGATATTGCAGAAGCAGACGGCAAGAAGAACGTGGAAGAACAAGTTGAATTGGATTTTATAGCCTAAATTGAGAGTCGTGTTTTAATCAGGCACAACATCAGATACCGAGCCGTCCAATCGCGCCTGCCTCATAATAGCCAAGTTCCTCCCTCACTTAAGGATTTTCGATCTAAAACAAGACTTGGGTAATTTTCTCCGTAATACCATGATAATATTGATTACCCATTTAGGCAAATCGAAGATGACCATCGATGAGATCGCCATAGTGAAGAAGAGACGAATGAGGGTGAATATGCGGAGAAGAGTCTGAGGGTTAAGAGGTTAGGGGAACATATGCATTCGATATGGGCAGCTAAGATGAGCAAATCATCAATTGTGATACTTGCAGGTTCGCACTAGCTCACACTACATATAAGTATGATTAGAAAACAACGAAGTGAAAAAGTGCTTCTGGAATTGGGAGAAATCAATCAATGGAAGAAATTACTCCGGTATTGATTTTACAGCAGAAGAATCTGGTCCGTGGATGAGATACCGAATTGAAGCCCATTGCTGGAAAACTAGTACACTTAGCACTTGAATTAGCAGTTCACTGCTACGAATAACGTGTGAAGAAAACATTGAAAGTCAAAAACACTAAGGAGGCAAGAGAAAGGATGACGAAATGTGTAGCCCAACAGCTAGATGGTGCAACTGCAGGGAGTAAACATGGGCGGATGGCTGCAGACTGTAACAACAATGAGTCATCTGAGGGGCGAGAAGGCAATGAGCTCGATCCCTCCTTCGTATTGATGGCCAAGCACCCTAATATTCTCGATAAATTCGTTCGGATTTGTTTTTCCCGTTTTCATGGGCACCATATTTTTTGATGTATTGAAATGCAAAATTTTATTCTTCTCTTCACGTTACACCGATCAGTCAGAAATGAGATAAATGATGAGCACGGATAAGACCGAAGCATCGAGGTAGAATCGGCCATACTTCTATCAAGCACTCTTTGAACAGAAGACTGATAATTAAGAGCATTGAACGCTCTTTAAGTGCAAATTAGGCAATGACTTGCAACTTTTGCCTGAGAAAGCACAATGGATAATCGATAGTGATAACTTCACACAATGATGTCTCCATTCTCCTTTCGCCGGTTATCGCGCATCATAAGGTAGAAATAGTAGCGAACGATCATCTGAAAGCAATTTTGTTATTATAATTCTGGCATTTTCCAATCCTAACGAAAGGGTAGAAATAGAGGAAGAAGCACAGGGAAGGTAGACCAAAGATCATTCCAACGGTCTGTCGAGCGTCATCATTAGCGGAGTAGACAATGAATCTCCACTCAGCAAAGACGAGATTTAACTGAAATAAGTTACGATTAATGAGGGTCAAGGTAGAATTCATTAATAAATTTTCTTAATGTTGACATAAGTACGCTCAATTTCGAAACTGCGTGTGAATCACCTCAAGAATAGCATAAGCCAATAGACAGCTCCTCTTCCGAGCAAAGACTCCAGCCCACAGAAGAGAAGTGATGAGGACATTGCAGAGACAGAAGGCGAGAAACAGAATTAATGCGAAGAGAAATCCAATAAAAACAGCTGAATGGATAGAGGTCATTCGATAAAAAAAACATACACGAAACCAATTGTTTGTAGCTCGTTTGCATGAGAGGATCCGAACACCTTCTTCATATCAGCATCTTTGATCTAGAAGCGAGCAGTAGTAGCTTACTTTGAAAAGCAAGAACATTCATCGATTACCAAATGAGGAAGGTCGAATATCGTCACCAATGTGATCGTCGCAGTGAAGAGAAGTCGAGCGAATGCGAAGATACGAAGAGCAGTCTGATAATGACGCTAGGAAATGTTCTCGAAAAGCCACTGAATCCATTAGCATCTTGTGGACTACGAAGTATTGTAGATATTTGAATGATGAGAAGTATAGATTTTATGAATACGTCGAAATAAGAAAAATTTCACCTCGGTTTTGATTTTGATACAACAAAAGATCGTTTCCGGAGGGGAGGTTGAGATGAGATCCATTTCTGTAGAGCATTGTCGAATAAAACTGAGTGACCACTCGGAGATAATATTGAGAGAAATACACACTGAACATTAGCAGGGTAAGCATTCTGATATTTGTCGCCTCTCGAGATCGCTAGAAGGTGTAATTGCAGGAGATAAACATTGGCGAATTGCTGCAGTCTCTTCCACACAACAATGAGTCATCTGAGAGGCGATCAATCAAGGGCAGAAGGGGTTCCTCAAATCCGGGCTCGAGATCTCCGTACACTTCGAGAGTCAAAACCATGTGATTTTGTTAGTTTGGGTTTTGAATCATGCATTACAAGAACACTTTACAGCACATTGTAAATGATGCAACAACTCGGGATATGAGTTGTTCTATTTTGTTTTCTCTTTTGATAGGTAAAATTTGTGATATTTTTTTATCTCAATGTCAGAACATTCAAAATAATTCCCCTTTCGCTTCCTCGGATCCTCTGTTCCTCACTCTTGATATGGTGTAAAGTAAATCGACGCGCAAAGCGTTAATAATAGACAGCGATGCCAGAGGAAAGATTTTTTTTGCGATTTGTGCTAGAAAGGAGAGCAGTGATAACGGAGCAAGTTATTCTATCACAGCTCATCTGCATTCAAAAATTGGCGGAGAATGATTGATTTCGTTAATTTACCTCAGCATGCAATTGTCAAGATATTAAAATACTTGAACGACAAAGAAATTTCGAAGATGAGAGAGGTATGTAAGGGATAATCACCGCCAAGTTTACTCATTTTTTTCACTTTGAGGTGAGTAATTCAATCAGAGGATTGGTCAACGATTATTTCATGAAAATGGAGAGAACCATCAGCCTATTGGAAATTGACGTGAGTTTCACAATACCAATGTGTTAATCGCAATCTCCTTATCTCTGCTAGCAGTTGGATAGACACGATATTGAACTGTTCTTCCGCTTTGAAAGTCGAAGGGAGTGCTTAATATGGAAGTTGTGTGTAGCAGTTGCTGCAAAAAATATTTCAGATATAAGATACAGATTTATGGCGAACGAAGAAGTGAGTAAAGAACAGTGGAGTTTCCATGAATAGAAAGAATAATTACTTTCCTTTCAGGACTGGTCTGTTATCGTTACGTTGGACGACGTAAAATCTTTTCTGTTAAAATTGAAGCATATGATTCAAAATACGATCTTTCGCGAGGTTGCCTTCAATGTTGCTAGACCTTATACAATTCGCATGTGTTCGGTATTGCTCTATGAGAAAATGATTCAAACGGGGCGGATAAGTCCAGAAGCAGCTGATTTGTAAGCAATTACTACCTATTCTTGTCATAGTAGATACTTGTGTTGCAGTAATCACTGGATAGAGTTGTTTCGGAAAGTAAATGTGAGGAAACTTTATATTAGTCTAAAACACTTAAAGAAAGGTGATGAAATGTGTTTTTGATGGCCACTTTAAACATCATTATTTATAGAGTCAGTTGACTTTCTACTAAAGCTCGCAAATACTTCTATTGAAGTTTCCTTCACTGTAAGACCCAAATGTGAATTAGAGATAGAAATGGTTTCACTTGCTCAAGCAATGTTCAGTCGAAAATGTGAAATACTAGAGTTCGGCGACATTTATATTTTGCAGAAGGATGTTGAAAAATTACTCGAGGTTCTGAAATTTTGAAATGACGAGGCTCTGAATGTTGATTTTAGGTGATGCACAACTCTGGAAAAGTAATT
Source organism: Pristionchus japonicus (assembly GCA_900490845.1). Taxonomy (NCBI): domain Eukaryota; kingdom Metazoa; phylum Nematoda; class Chromadorea; order Rhabditida; family Neodiplogasteridae; genus Pristionchus; species Pristionchus japonicus. The sequence goes on from LS490420.1 coordinate 123,486, forward strand.
TCCTTCTCTGGATGGACCAACGCATCATCAATGCATGTTCAAATCGGATCCTTCATCGTCTCAGTTAGAGATGCCAGAACAATGCTAGAGAGAAGACTCTTCATCAAACATACGGATATAAATTGATTACAAATTCATATCCACTGTTTTTGCATGACTGTCGTTTTAATTAGTCAAAATATGTTGTGAAATGCATCTGATAAAAAGAAATAGCAAAAGACACATTATCTGTCGCACCGTACATAAACTCCGATCTCAACGTGCCCCTAACACTACCTCTCGCCAAACAAACCTCGCCATCTCACTGTCTACCACTGACTCACTCCTTCATTGGATTCTCCTTGGCCACGTCTCATTTTCTCATCCAGTCCCTCCATATCTCCGACTATTTAGATGAACCACGACTCTACTGTCAGCTATCTCCTCATCTAAGACACTTTTCGTATCTCGGAATGCGGTTAGTAATCATCTTGCTGGTCTTCATTTCCTCTTCCTCCGCCTGTGCTTCTGCATTCGAGGAGGAAGACGTCGTCTTGGTCCTCACTTCCGTATTCATTGCAGTTCTAACTCTGTAGTAATCCCATCTCTCAGTCAATGTTAGATTTCGCCCTGGACTGTTATCCTTTGCTCATGGTCGAATTGAGTTTTTCAAGAGACAAATAAAGGTGTCCATCAAACATCATCAACTTCTTCTCCTTCCATTACACCGCTGCCATTCCTTCCTTCCTAATCATTCGCTCGTGATATAGTTTAGAGCACGTTTACCTATCGGACAAATCTCTAACTCATCTCTAGAACTGTTTAGCGTCCCGTTCATCTTCTGCGCAACCTAATCGAATATTGCATCTTTTCTCGTATCTCCGTCATTCCGATCTTTCAAGTAAGTAACCGAATTTATTCTCTTCTTTTATAGATCCATCCAAAAAGAGTTCTTGCAAAATGAACTGCCAACGAAGAGATAGTGTAAAATGATGAATTGCCCTGCAAATCGACCTGCTCCATCCAGCTTTCTAATTGCACAGCATTGTTTATGATACTTCCATTCACTGGCAACTCAGAAAGAACAGTGTGAATTGCCGTCCCACCCTCCCCATTCCATTCCTCTCTCCATTCTGGCGGGCACTCTTTCCAGAGAACGATTGGAATGGCATCCGCACAAGAACGCGATAAGAATCTGCCGCGTAAGTTACATCTTCGAAAATCACTGCAGTGGGAGAATAATGAACAGCGATTTCCCAGTTGTTCAATAGCAGTCAACTATCTGAAAATTTTTGCAGTGGTACTCGTCACTGGGGCTTCCGGATTCATTGCACTGCACTGCGTGAAACGGTTGTTGGAAGGACCTTACAGGGTCAGAGGGACTGTCAGAAGCGAGAATAATACTCAGAAGGTATGGTAGTCTTCCGGTTTTGCCTTCGTATCAGATTGATTCGCATATTACTGAAGATTGCTCCTCTCCTCCGACTTCCACACGCATCGTCTAAGCTCGAGTTGGTAGAAGCTGATCTAACTAAGCCCGACAACTGGACTAAGTGAGTTCATTCGTATGATGTCATATGAAATTAGAACCCAACGCTGTTGTGAATAGGGATGGGAACGAACAACTCGTTTAACCTCGACGGCAGAAAACCGAAAATGGACGCGGTACTTGGTTGATCTTTCAGTGTCGTATCCGGCTGTTCCTTTATCCTCCACGTCGCTTCTCCTCTAGAAATCAATCAGACGGAGGAGATTGTGAAGACTGCAGTGGAGGGAACGAGGACTGTACTGGCTGCAGCTGCGGCGTGTCCGGAGGTGGGGTGAACATTTCACACGTTATCGCTCTTCTCCCCACAGCAGTACATAGACTATGCAGCATGGCAAAGTGAAAGTGAGGAATTCTCAGTGTAATAGTGCATAGAATGTTTGGATAAGAACCAGGGCCAAACTATATAACTTTCTATCTCTCGTTCGCATCACTTTGGCATTCGTGCGTGGGTTCCAAACCGCGATGTGTTCAAGGCCAGCTAATCATTGAAGACATTGCTGCACATTCTGTAATTGATGAAAGAGGAAAACAGTGTTCATCGAACCACACTTTTTGAGAACCGAGAACACGCGTACTATCAACAAATTTTGAGTGCAAGATCTTAGATGAATGAAGTGAAAGAGGGGAACGTAGAAAGTGAAAGGCTGCAAACACACTGTTCGCGAAAGGCGCAACTTTCCCTATACTACCATTTTCTAAGCCCCCATGTGTAGAAAAAACACAAAAACTTCCAGTTTTGAGTGTATTTGCAAGTATGAAAATGTAAAATGTGAAATTAATTGATTGTCAGGTGAAGAAAGTGGTGCTGACGAGTTCCTGTGCTGCTGTGAATCGTGAGTTTTCCTAGTAATGAACTCTAGCCAGTATATTATTCATTGTACTTTCAGATAATCGCAAGAATTCATCCGCTAAATTCGACGAGACTTTCTGGTCGAAGATAGAAGATGAACGAGAGGAGTGGTACGCTGTATCGAAGACTCTCGCAGAGAGAGCAGCATGGGATTATTGGTACTCCCTTCCAGGTTGGTCGTTGTTTTGACGAAGTGGAACTGAGCTATTAGCAGAGTGTTTTCACGCAATTTCACTAAGACAATCGCATGTTTTGACGCAACATTCGCGGGAACTTTGCTCTCTCCGATTGATACTGCCGTACGGCAATTACACTGCATAGAACGTGCGCTTTGCTAGAATAACCAAGAAGGTGTTGAAAAGAAGGTGCATATTGTGTAAAAAAATAGAAAAAAATATCGATTCCAGAAACTTCCCGTTTCGCTCTCACCGTCCTCAATCCAACTCTCGTCTTCGGCCCCGTTCTCTCTCCCGTCGACCACTCCAGTTCAACCATCCTTGCACGAATGATGAAACGATCGACTAATCTCGCCCAGCCTAAGGCCTGTTTTCTATGATTCAATGTTTGATTTACCATCTTGTAATCGATAATCTTGAGATCTTGCCGAGACCCATAACCTACCGTAACCCACCGTACTCCTCAGGTGTCCTTCGGTATGGTAGACGTGAGGGACGTAGCTGAGGCTCACGTGCGTGCACTGGAGAGATCGGAGACAGATGGAGAGAGAATACTCATCACTGCTTCTCCCTCTGCTTGGTTCGCTGATATCGCCAGATGGCTCAAGAGGGAGTTCAAAAGATATGGTACGTTCGTTGAACTCAGTCTCTGATTAACTTAGATTCCTTCAGGTTACGGTTCTCAAATCTGCACTTGGGAATGTCCCAACTGGGTGCTCAAACTGTACGCAGCCTCTGGCGTCGACCCGCAATCGAAGGCCGTGGTGGGAAGGCTCGGGCCCGTGGTGCGATTCGATAACAGAAAGGTAATAAGATTGGCTAATCTTTGAACTCTGATCTTTGTTCTTCTCAGTCAATCCGTCTGCTCGACATGACGTATCGAAGTGTTGATAAGGCAGTGGTTGAGATGATGCATAGTATGATCGAGTTGGGAATGGTGAAGAGAACGAAGAAGTATGAAGCGAAGAATAACTCCACGACTCCCAAGGATAACATCTTCGATGTCATCAAATCATGAGTATTGTGTGAGATAGTTTCGAGACCAGCTCCTTTGATTGCCCGATAGATAAACGATTTAGAATAACCTGGTTGCCGAAATGCTTTTTACACATATTTATGTGACTGTGCATCACGAAAATGTAGAAAACAGTTTTTCAGAAAGTCGTTTTTTGTCTACAGATATGCGAATGCTGATATAAGATGAGATAAGTGAAATTTTGATTGGCAGAAATTGTATTAAAATGTACCTAATACTTCTAAGCATCTTGTCCTCTCTCACGAAGAATGAGGCCGTCCAGTTTCCTCATCTGCACCTTTCTTTCCTTCTTTTCCAAACCGATGAAGACATAGTACGGCAGCAAGACCTGAAAGGACGCCTCGTTATCGCGTGCGTGACTCGGGTTCGATCAGATTCAACTGCGTAACAGCTTCATCTTCACGAGAAACTGACTCACATTCCAAGCGATCACGGCCAATAGTGTGAGAGTAGTCACGAAAGCAAAGATTCCTTTCGTCTTCACACTTCCCGATCCTCGCAGACCATCTGAATTATTGATTCTTCAAAAAAAGGATGTACAAATGCAGTACCGGCGAATTCAGCACCATCGTCAAAGATAAAGAGGAGAAACCAGCCGAGAGAGAAGAGAAACTGTGATAATATCTTCCGAGTATTCATTACACACTGCATACCTCAGCCAAGATCCAGATCAGAAGGGCCATTCTATTCTTTCGGAGTACTCCTATCAATAAGAGTGTGGTGATAAGAACATTGAAGGCCGCAAGAAGACTGCCGGTGATGGAGAACTTTGAATGGAAATGCAATGAATTGAACGACAATGTGTATACCTCATTCATTCTGAACTGATGCGCAACGGTGATAAGAAGAATGAAGAGAGTGAGGATAGCACGAACGAAAGCAATCGCTCGGATCGTCGTCTATAATAAATATAATAAAGAACTGATGTTTTCATGATCCTCTTTCTCTTGGTGTTTGAGAATAGTTTGTGCCCAGGAGCAGAGATAGTCGATTATTATGAATCAAGGGAATTAGCTACCTTGCAATGGTATCCTAAACACCCTTCGAATTTTGGGTTAATTCGCCGCTGCATCGCCTGAATTCGTTTGCTTTTTCCAGTAATGCTTCTGAAGAGACAGAGTTCCTCTCGAGAGTGGCAGGACCCTCGAGAGGAACAAAGTCAGATTGAATAGCCTCGCTGAGGAAGATTAATAAAGTTGGTTACAATTAATCCGAAGAAAACTTTGAAGTAATGAAGCACTCGTCTAAGAAAAGTGTGGCGGCTAATAAGAGAGAAAAGGTTCTATCGCACTCCCTTCTTCTCTCCCTTCACCACTCTGACCGTCGTAAACCGTGTAGAGAGCATGCAAAAAAAAATGATGAGGAGAGTTCACTTTATCAGTTGAGAAAGAGAAGGGAGAGTCGATAGGATTAGTGTGATATCGAGGAAGGGTCACTGACCTATGGTGTTGGCATCATCCAACAAAGCTAACATTTTGAAGTATACCAAAGATCAAACTACAAAGTTGCGAGTTTCATAGTATTTTTTTACTAGCGTCAAAATCAAGATCGAGAACAAGGAATTGGAGGGAAGATGTGGTGAGGAGCGAATGGTTATCGGCTGTTCATTTGTTCATGCCGATGATCAGCCAGTACTTCAGCAAGTCGTTTTGTTTCGATATGGATAAGTTCGTCCAAACGGTTCAATACAAGAAGTTTGTACTCCTTCTCGCAGACATCGAGATAAGTCTGATAGGGAAGGATTACCTGAAATGAGGGTCTTCAAGGTCAAATAAAACTTCGAATGTTCTCTTACTTTGTTATAGATGAGTGCGACCAAGAGGAGAGTTACTCCCAGGATTCCTATCCCAATGAATGGAGTGTGATTTCCATGGATTGTAACGAGACGACGGTGCCCAATTGTTGGGAGGAGGAAGGGAGCTACATCAAAGACGGTGAAGAGACACTGCAAGTGCTGCTGAATGCCGTTGACATGAACTCATTATACCTCTATGACGGGGTAGATAGAGAGACAGACTTTGTTTGAACCGAATGATCCAGCCCACAAAAGACCTGTGATCAACACATTGATGAGAATGTAGAACAGATCCAACATGAAGACAGCTGAGTCCTCTTTCGTGCTCTCCTTCTGTAACACCGTCTTTCAGAGTCGTACTCGAAATAATTGAACTACATACCGAGATGTTCGAATTTCTCCATATCGTGTAGGCCAATAGGAGTGCAGTCATCACTACGCGAAAGGAGGCGAAGTATCGAATGACGATCTGCAATCAATATTACGTAAGGAATAAATCAGGCCGCGCATACTTTGCAATGAACGGAGTTCCTTGCAGGACGCTTTGAGTCACTGGAGTTGGTCCGCCTCCGGGGTCGTTTTTGGCCACGGGAGGGAACCTGACACACGGAAATTCGTTCGCAACATTAAGGGTTGGATACCTCGGTCATCTCAAGTTCGTCTAATGAAGTGACACTCATGAATGAACGCTTCTGAAAACCGAATCAATAGTCATTAACGAAAAAGAGACTCTCGAAACTAGGAAAGGATATCAATTAGATAACCTCTCAACGTTCCCATCCCTCCTCTTCGTTCCAAACATTGTGAAACCTGTTAAAATCAAGCCAAAAAAGCGGCCGAGGAGTGAGACGAAAGAGAATTTCGATGAAAAGTAGATGAGATTGAAGTAATGCGATTACGAAGCAACTTCAAGGAGAAAGAAAAGCTCAACGGATTTTATCGTGATATGTAGGAACGCAAATGACGAGTATGAGCATTACAAGAATGGCGATCCAGATCAAGTCAATAGCGCAGTATTAGCTCGTCTTTCTTCGTTCTCAGATCTGGCTTCCTTCCTCACTTTAGAAAGAAATTGGTAGTACGGGATGAGAATCTGGAAGAATTAATCACTGTTAATGCTCACATTGATAAAGACTCGCCTTAAAAATGAAGAAGGCGAATGCGCAGATCAGAATCAGGGCAACGATCAACGCGAGAGTTTGAAGGTCGATGCCTCCTCCTCCTGCTCCCGGCGTCACATTACGGATCTCAGGGTAATCGGTGAGTATTCGCTCGGACAGAGGAAGAACCCAGAAGCAACAGAAGAAAACCTGACAATACAAATATGAATGATTTAAACGAAATAATGCAACCTCAGAAAATGAATAGAGCCAGATGCACGTCTGATTGGAGGCGAACACTGCTATTCCGAGACAAACAGCGATGAAAACGTGAGCTAATGCGTAATAGATGTCGCTATCCTGAATGAGATGGCTGCATTTGCCGAGACTTAACAACGAACCGGAATTGGAGCGTTGGGCTGAGCGGGAAAGGCAAGAAATACGGCAAGAGTAGTGATAATGATACGGATAATGGTGATGATGCTCATGACGGTCTGGAAAGTGGTTGATTACAGCAGCGGAGGTAAAGAAATGACGGAATAGGAGAGAAATAACCTTTCCATCGCATCCACAACAGACAGTGAATGAGGTCGTAGGTGATCCTTTAGTTGGAGAAGGTTTCTGAATAGGTGAACTGCTTCTATCCGATTCCCGTTCCGGCTCCTTTGAGTTGTCGGAATGAGCCAACAGCTGGCTTGCAGATGAGTCAGCCATCTTACGGAGAGAATATGATGAATAGATGATTCAAATCGATGTATCAACAACATAAACATTCACACGTGTCATTTGAGTGAGAAATGGAAATGTAAGAAGGAACAGATGAGAAGAGAGAGGAAGAAAGAGAGAAGGAACGAGAAAGAGATGAAGAAGTAGCTATGGAGAATTGCTTGCGAAACTCGGATGTCCCTTAAAAGCCGCTACCATCCTGCTTTTGAATTCTGAATCATTGGTTCTCGAAACTAGAAAAATGAAGGAGTGATAACAATAAGCAACTTCTACGTTCTCGCCTTCCTTTTCGTAAAACCTGTTACAATCAAGCCAAAAAGGGCGAGAAGTGAGACGAATGAGAACTTCGACGAAGAGTAGAAGGAAATGAGTAAAGCGAAAAAGAGGGACACCACCATCATGAACAAATACTTTATGGAGACAAATTTGAAAAGATAAACACCGAGTGAGAATTGAAATAGGATAATTGCATAGTCTAGCGAGCATAGCAAGAAAGAATCAGCATTCATCGCTCACATTCGCCTCGTGCATATGAACTGCGATCTCAAGGCAAAATCACTGCATTCACTCGTCTTCTTTCTCTGTCAGCATCTTTCTGCACATCTACCAGAAATGTGTGAAAAGGGACGAGAATCTGAACGGTGATTTTCCACACTTTCTCAATATTGGCCGTTTTCTCACTTTGGCTATGTAAAAAGTAAAAAAGCAGATAACGATTGCGGCCACAATCAAATTGATCGTTGGAAGACTGAAGCCAACTCCTGAATGTCCATTTGCCAACTCTTTTTTGCATGATGTCTCACCTTTGTCCATGAGTTGAGGAAAATGGTGGAGAATTCGTTTCGACACTGGGATGATCCAGAATAAACTGAACATGATCTGCGAAAAAAAAGACTTATCTATTTCAGGAATAGTCAACCAACCTCAATGAGGGCATACAGTGGAATACAAGTATCATTGGATACAAAAACGGCCATGAACAAAAGGAAAGTGGTGAGAATGTGGACAGGCATGAAATACATGTCGTGTTCCTGAATTAGATTGCTGAATTTGTACAAACAAAGTAGGCTACCGGATTATCGTTGATGTGGTAACCGGAAAAGAAGAGAAGAAACGCGACAGCAGTGATAATAATACGTAGAATAGCGATTAGGTACATGATAGTCTGAGTTTGCGGTAATTTACGATAAACAAGGAACGTGAACAGACCTTTCCATCGCATCCACAACAAACGGTGAAGGAAGTCGGTACTTCTTGTCTAATTGCCACCATCGCCTGATTGCGTCTGCCATGCACCGTTCTCCCTTCCTTCGAAATCTCGGGCTTAGCGAACATCTGGCTTGTGAGTGATTCGGTCATATTCTGGAGAGAATTGCCTGAACTTTTAATCTCATACGTTACGACACAGGGAGTATTTACGATGCGCAAAAAGAATATTGAGAAAATTAACACATAATGACAGACAGCATTGGAGAGATATCGTGAAATTTTCGAGAAGAGAACAAGTGGATGACTCGAGAAACGAAGAAAGAGAGAAGGAATGAAGAAGTCTGATGGATGGCAGTAGAGATAATTGCTGGAGAAAGGAGAATATTTTTCCAGACGTAATTGACCCAATATCTAAAATTTCATAGCTTCTGCATCCCATTAAACGGATATTGACTTTCTGTTCTTTTGTTTTAGTGATAGCTCGCCATGTGTTAGAGAGTAAGGAGGAAGTAACTCATTACACCAGTAGAACGGATGAGTCATCAATGAAGTACTGACAATGGGAAACGGAAACGTGAGAAACTGATGATAGGTGAGCTCCTTTCTTTTCCTGCACCTTATCACATGTATTTCCGTTCACTTGTTTCTCCTCTTCTCCGACTAAATTGAGATCACTCTTTTCTATTATCATACTTGCAAGTAATCGTGAATCTACCAGGAACGGCAATGCTTCTCTGTGGGTTTTTACAAATTGTGCAAAATACAGAGCGAGGGAAGAAAGGGAGAATGAATAAGTTGATTCAGGCATGAACAGCTGCTGTGCTTCCATTCTTCCTCTTCTCGACCGATTTCAGGTAAGTATAATACGGAACGAGTACCTGAGAAAATGACAATGTGCAGGACTTAATTCTCAGCTGTGTTTTAATGAAAAAAATACGCACTTTTGATATGAAGACGATGAAGAACACGCTAGATGCTGCGATCAGAAGAAGTCCGATATAGAACAGCCATTCAGGCGGGAATACGTTTCTCCTATTCGCATGCAATTTAGTTTCCTTATCCGGAGTGCCAAAGCAGGGAATGATCCAGAGCAAGGCGAAGACGACCTGCAATTATTCCTTGTTCTAGATACACATCCTGTTTCAAACCTCAGTAATTCCATACGGCGGGATAAAGCTCCTTCTCGAATTGAAAGCTGCAATCCAGAGAAGAGAAGTTATGAAGAGATTGAGTGCACAGTAGGCGAGGCCAACGAGGAAACGGAAGAGATAATACTGCACATTGACTGAATCAATGAGATTATCGTCATTCTTAACATTCCATCATACCGTTGTTGTACTCATATCCAATCATGTGATTGAGAACTTTTCTTTTGAACTCCAAATCCATTTCATCCTTGTTCGCCGCTCTCACCCGATCGGCGTCGTGACCAAGTTCTTCCATTCGATCCAAACCCATCTAGAATGCGAACTATGCACAAGTAGAGCAAAGTTAATGATCGGAAATAAACAAATTCATACATCATTCTGCTTTGCTTGATGATGAAGTAACACTTGGAATAGAACGAGCACAGTGATTATCACACGAAGGACGGTGAATACGCGGATGACGTCCTTAATTGCGCTATTGGAATGAGTGAACTCAGAATCAGAAACAACCTTGCAGTGACATCCACAGAAGGTGAATGAGGATAGTGATTGGAGTTTGGGCGGCTGTGCAAGTTCATTGGCGCCTCCAGATTGTTCGTTGACGAACGGTTTGATCTCTGCCCGCGCACTCATACTGAGCGAAAGGGCAATTATTATAATGATAAACGGAAAAGAAGAGCTTCAAAACTTATCAGATGAAGTTAAAGGAATTGCGAGATCGAATTGCCACTCTTTTCTCTCATCTCTCCTTTTCTGCTATCGTGTGACCAACCGAACACATGCAAAAACTGAGCGGAAGTGAATGGGCTCAAAGTACTAGTCAGGAGAAACGAAAAGGGAGGAGTCCTGCCGTTCGAAAGTTGATGATATTTGATATTTCTGATAATATGTAGAATGAAACTGAGATAGGGAAAACGGTTAACATAACACAGATACTGGAAGCAACAGAATTGTAGAGAAATATGAGAACTTCATCGTTGTTCAGATTCAATGAGAAAGAGAAACAAATCAAGGCAACAATGCAATGTCCTGTTCTCTTTCGTTCGATTCTTTCGCTGCATTCTTCATGGCTCCGAGATACTTGTGGAACGGAATAAAAACCTGAAAATTCTCATTTTCTGAAATCTTGAAACTTATCGGAAGGTTGCTCACCTTCATTACGTAGAAGATGTATAGAGCAGTGACAATGGACGAAACAATCAGTCCCAGCGACGGATCAGGAATGCCATAATCTAAAAGAACTTTTTTTTTCAAGAACTCTGACCATGATCCTACCCGTTCTCAAAGGCCTGGTAAGGTCGAAGATGATAATCGATGTAAGGAAGAAGGGCCAGAACCAACTGAAACTGAAGAGGACCTGAAATATCGAAAAATGAAGTTTAGTCTGAACTGCTTCACGAACCTCTGCGACGACATACAATACGAGGCAGATCTCAAAGGACATGAAAACACCCAAGAATAGAAGGATTGTGATCGGAGCGTTGATTGCAACGCATGCTAGAGGGAATGCCTGAACAAGTACACTATGAAACGTATTGTGTGATTTTGTATGCAAAAAAGGACTGGAGAACCAACCAGAGCGTCCCTGAATTCGTCAAAATAGTACACGAGAAGGATTGCGACCATGATCAGACGGAAGACGAAGAAGGCACGCATTATGTTCTGAAATGGATACATACGGGAGAGTAAAGGATCAGATGATGAAGCAAGATGTGCATGAATAACCTCAACATGGCATCCGCAGAAGGTAAAATTATTGGCATCTGACGTTTGCCGAGTTTGTGCTGACGATATCGGACGTGATTCGACCATTTTCTGGAATGAAATCCTGGAATTAACGTTGCACTATTTCAGCTTCGTCTTGATTGAACACAATCTAACATGTCAAAGTTATATAAACAGAACAGAGTTGGTAGAGGAGAAGACAGCTGAGGAACGAGGATAGAGAAAGAAGAGAGAAGGGGAAGGAACGAAAGAGCGATGAAAAAGTTTAATGGATGGCACTCGAGGGAATGGCTTGTGAAAGTTCCTCTCAGTCTTTCGTTGTAATCCCAGGACACAATGATTCATCAAATGAGTCCGTACCGATTTCACGTGATTTCAATTATCAAAAAATCGTTCAAATGTGTGATCGTTCACTGAGATTGTGTGAAAAACGAGGAACTCATCGCGAAGTGGAACGTGACTAACCACTAAAGTATTTTCTAAAGGAAGCGGAAACGTCGGTAAACGACTCAGTTTACTTCTTTAAATTTGGCAATCTCTCATTCTTCCACTCGTCTCGTTTATCTCTATTTCTCTAGTCCTCTCATTCTCTGCGTTCGTTTTTTTTCTTTTCGAACGTGCGGAATGAACTGAAAGAGATGTGATAAACGATAACGTTTATCGATGTGAAAATATCGATTGGAGGCAATCATTATTTCTCGAAAACGAAGTAGGTCAACAATCCAATTGCCCTCAGACAACAGTAACTTCTTTGCTCGTATTCTTCTTTCTTTTCTCCTCGAATTCGAGGTACATGTAGTAAGGATAGAGAACCTGAAACAGAAAATACCAATAACTTCTATTTTATGCCTGGGCAGCAAATAGAAACAATGCTTACTTTGGGAATGAATATGATCAGGAACAATGCGACAATTGTGAATAGAATCACGAAGAAAGGCATGAAGTAGTCTGGATCGATCAGAGCGTCGCGCTCTGCATTCATACATTGTTTATTATGAGATCATTAAGATTATCACCGTAGATTCTCCTCTCGAAGCAATTGATGATCCAAACGAAGCTGAATATGATCTGTAAGAGATTGTTCATCATGCATTCCTCTAATTCAATCTAATTTTAAACCTCAGCAGTAGCATAAGGCGGCAGGCAGAGTCTCTTCGAAGCAAAGGCCCCAGCCCAGAGAAGAGAAGTGATGAAGAGATTGATGAAATTGCAGGCATGAGAACGGAAGAGAGTTGGCTGGTGGGAATGATCACTGAACATAACAACGACGAGAACGATGCTAGAGATGAAGACGCGAAAGACTGTGAAGCATCGGACTGCGTCCTGCATTGAATTCCACGAATCGATATGACTAATCAGAGAAGACAAACCTTGCAATGGCATCCACAACAGAATCTGAAGTTCATCTGCGTTTGTCTTGCCAGTGCAGTGGACTAAAAGGAATCATAATACAAGGCTTCCCTCAATCCTTACCTTTGACTGCACGCCTTCTGCAAGGGGATCACCTTCAGCTGGGATACTCATTTACTGAAATTTATTTTAGTTGTTGAATAATAATCAATAATGAGAGTTATTTAGATGCGAGTGGGAGTGAATGAAAACGCTTCTCTCTCTTCTCTGCTTTACCCGTCGTAAACTCGCCGAGAGAAGGCAAAAAAGTGAGTGAGGAACAATCTCAGTGAACTGGGAACGAAAGGGAACAAACAATGATAAAGGGAGTGAAATAGAATTATTTTTTATCTTATTTTTAGGGGCACGGAATCGTCACAGTAACATTATCGATTGTGAGAGACACGAAAAGTGGAAAATTGTGCATTTACTTTTTGATTGTTCATTCTCTAAATATTGGATACGCTCTAAAAAGCGATGAAATTTCTTTTCTAAACGACATCAACTGCTTCCACTTCATTTTTCTCATGAGTGATCAGGTTCTCGATATTCTTCAACTGCCTTTCCTTCTCCTTCTCAGTGCGTGAGAGATAGATGTAGTAAGGAGAGAGAACCTGAACGGATCTCATCGTCCAATTGAACATCATTGTGATCGCTCACTCCACAGAAGCAAATGATGAGGAAGAGAGAGACGAATCCGAGAGCAAGGAAAGCTCGAGTGTACGTATTCTCGTCCGGTTTTCCTTGAATAGATAGTTACAACCGATACGACATTCGACAGAAATACCTTGGAAGAAGAGGAGGAACCAACAGAAGGCGAAGATGATCTAGAAAAAGGCTATCTATTCGGAACAAATGAATCAAGTACCTCAGCGATGGCATAAATGGGGAGACAGCATTTCTTTCCTCCGAAAGTACCTGCCCAAAGCAAGCCAGTGATGAGAATATTCAACGCGACGTAAACGAGACCGAGGTGGAATTGGTAGAGTTCATGCTGGAGATTGACTGAAGTGCCACGATTTGAATGAATTCGATGGTTTCGCAACGAACGTTCGCTTTGCTTGAGTGTGATATCATCCTTTCGATAGTACCCTCCTCCAAATTGGTTCATGTCCACCATCTGTAAGGAAGATCATACACTAACCACGTAAACGCTCTATCAGATTTGGTAATTGATTGGAACTGCTCGGCGCACTTCCTTGAAATACTACGTACCTTAGTCGCTTGCTCATCCGCGCTCCGAAGCGTACTCGAGACTCTTTCCTTAGCCTGAACTGAAATTCTTATCATGTGCACACGAAGGAGCAACAAACGTTCTCGATGTCAGACTGCTGGCTTAGAACGTGGAAGAGTACGACAGTAGTTATGATCACGCGGATGATCGTGTAGACGCGCATCATTACCTGCAGTAGTTGGTGTCGAGTGCAGTTAGAAGGAACGGTTTAAGGTGCAAATTACCGAACAATGACGTCCGAAACAGAAGAGAAAGTTGGTCACATCTTTGAGGCGAGATGGAGCCGCTCTAGTCTGAATGATTTCGTATTTCCTTGAATCTGACTTATTGGATACCTTGGGCGACCCGCCTTGGGCACGTGGATGCTTGCTCTCAGCTAGTTCACTCATCTCAAGAAGATGAGTCCCTGAAATTGCAAATTGTTGAATGAAAATAATAGATAAACAGTGGTGAGACGAGTATGAATCACACAAATGGTCCATTTTACAGTAAACGAATAGTAGAGGCGGATCAGACGAAACGGAGTTATCTCCCACTTTTCCTATCTAATTCACGTCGCAAAACAGGTCGAGAAGGTGCGAAAAAGAAGCATCACATCAGTCAAAGGAGAGAACAAAGTCAGCGATCGATGCAACGTTTGTGGTCAGTTTACTAAAGTGTGAAGTTGGCATTGTAAAACAAATATGTACAATGGCCACACAATGATTGCATGTATATTTACACGCGATGAATGATAATTCTGAGCGGTAGACCAAAGATCAGGTAGGGCAACGCTTCTGAAGGCATAAAAAGCGAGCTGCTAATGCGAACGTAGAGAAGAGTCCGACTCCGTTTCTCTCTCTAGCCCATTCGTTACTCTCCTCTTCTCCCATTGGCATCTCCTTTCTTTGACCCTCCCCGCTTCTCTTATTCTCCCATTATCTCTCGCCTTCTCGTCCTTCTCTCGAACGCACAAAAACCACTGCTATCAATCAGCATGAAGCTCTCAATCTCACGGAGATGTGGAAGTTGTTGAATTATCGATCGTATTTGGAGAAGAACGTGGAGCTTGAGTTCATGTAATTCACATCTTTAGTACAGATCGCTGAAAAGCTTCAGAATCATAAGCCTGTCTACTCCGCCCATCATCATCTGTTTCATTGATTCTTTCGTATGGTAGAATGAAGGACAGAGAACATTATTTATCGGCTTACTAAGAAAAGGCAGATAAGGATTCGGTACAATCTAATTAGCTTATTGAAATATGGCACGCAAAACGGGTAGTTTCAACTATTCAGTAGGAAGCGATCATCAGGGCATTCGCAATTAGCAACTTGGAATTTGTGTGGGAATTCTACACGATATCCTTCGCAGAAAAAAGTTTCTCCAGTCTTTCCAGCAGAAGTCTCTTCTCTTCTTTCTCTTTGATTCCAAGGAACTTGTAGTAGGGCTTGAGGACCTAAACGAACAGGACATATTTAGTTATTTCTAGTAAGTCTTAAATTGTGCTCACTCACATTACAGAACAGAATTAGGAGGAATAGGAGTACCAATCCGAATAGGGCCAGTCCTAGCAGCACGAACTCTTTCCCCACTTGAGTGTTCTTATCTGAAACTTGGCATACTGGGGATTTTCTACGGTTCTTGATCATTCACCTCTTCTGAAGAAGACTTGAACCCAGCAGAAAGCGAAAACGACCTAAACGTTTGTCTTCTTTGCTGGCAAAACTATTGGCAAACCTCAGCGAATGCCCAGGCGGGAAGACACATTCTCATCTTTCCGAAGGTTCCTGCCCAGAGAAGAGAAGTGATGAAGATATTGATAGCGACGTAGTCATTGATCTGAAATGATTAGGAGTTGATTGTTACTCGAATATTTACATCCTTTGAAAATAACCACTTTTTAAACAATGGATCACTAACCCCCTTGATTTGATCCAACTGAATCATGAAGGTAAAGAAGAGAATGCCCGAAGTGATTAATGCACGGAAGATAGCGAGAACACGCATCGTTCTCTCAATTTGATTTTTGTTTAAAAAAAATTTAAAATATCAAATAAATAAATTATAAAAAGTTGCCAACAACAATAAACGAACCCCGACATGGTTACCACAACAGTTAAAGTTGTATTCTCTCGTTACCTATAATGGTTCTCTCATTCTATTCGCAAGGATAGAAATACCGTGATAGTCGCTCCCGCAAGAGGATCCCTCTCGGAAGGAGTACTCATCTTGAGAAGATGAGTTTCTGAAACTGGAAAAGAATGGTTAGAATCAGGGAGTCCATGCCTTCATACTTTGAATATCACAAAACCTGCCGAGAAAGCAGGTAAAAATATCACGAAAACGGTTGAAACGAGGAGAAACCAAATATCACGAAAACGGTTGAAACGAGGAGAAACCAAATATCACGAAAACGGTTGAAACGCGAACGGAAACGGTTGAAACGAGGAGCCGGAACGATTCAATTTTCGATTCGTAGTGTAGGCAGGAATAGGGTAGGTCAACGCCCCGTCTTCTAGAAAGAGAGAAAAGAGGGCGAGGAACTGGCATTGCCCCCAAAGAATGTGGTAGAGAAGGAGAGACGGAGAAGAGAAAAGAGAACGTCGTCCGAAAAAAAATGGGTCTCCTCCTCAATTTTTTACTGAATCGCAGTGGAATGGACAAGGTTTTGATGTGACTATAAGGTACGCCTTCCAAAAATCGTGTTGATGAGTGATTTGGACATAAACTAAATCGGGCTTTTCTGACGATAAGAGTGAAAGGAATGTAAATTGTCAGCGGTAGATCAAAGCACACGTAGGTGAACGCATCTGAAAACATAAAAAAGGTGTTTGCTAGCCATGCGAAATGTAGAGAAGAGCCAGGGTCGGTTTCTCCCTCTATCTCATTCGTCTCCTGTTCCTCCATTGGTCTTTTCTCTCTTTCACCGTCTCAGTCTCTCTTATTCCCCCATGGTCTCTCATACTCCCGTCTCTTCTCTCGAACGCGCAAAAAACGAATGCCCTCAATCAACGTGATACTCTTTATCTCAAGGGAAATGGAAGCCATATAATTATCGATTGTATTAGGCGATGAACATGAAGGATGCATACATACATGGCTGAAACAATCTACACGTGCACACACACATTTGTTGTTAGAACGGAATTCAAGGTGAATTTAACATCTATACAATATCCCCTGCATCAACTTTTCCTCCCTCACTCGGAGGAATGAGTTTCGCAAGCTCCTTCAACAGGTTTCTCTTTTCCTTTTCTTTGATTCCAAGGAAGATGTAGTACGGAGCGAGGACCTAAACGAATTGGATTCTATAGAGCTACTTCACCATCAATGATTCCGATCTCAGAGTAAGCATCTCACTTGACAGAAAATGAGGAGAAGAGACGAAATGACAATTGCGTAGATGATGACAGCGGTTATGGCATCGCCTGATTCTGGAAATTGTAGTTGAGACTTTTACTAATATCGAAGTACTGACTCAGTGAGAGATGGAACCATCCGAGGGAGAAAAGGATCTGTGAAACAATATATTTCCATGTACAAATGAATTTCTTACCTCAGTGAATGCCCATGCGGGCAGACACATTCTCATCTTTCCGAAGGTTCCCGCCCAGAGAAGAGAAGTGATGAAGATATTGCAGGCAAGGAGGAATAGAATGAGATGGAAGACGGATAGAGCATGAAGCTTTCGATCTCCCTGAACCTGAAAAAGTGTTAATGTTAGTTTAACCACCACTGAAATTATAAAAAAATTGTAACACTAACGTCGTCGACTTCATTAAGAGCAGCGAATGCACAGAAGAAGACAATGGAAGTGATGAAGGAGCGGAAGACAGTCAGACCACGCATCGTTCTCTGCAATTTAAATATTTCGAATGTATTTTACAAAGATATTTACCGAGCAATGACTTCGGCAACAGAAGTTGAAGTTGACTGTGTTTGTGGTCTGAAATGCTTCTCTCTCCATATATCAGGAAGTTGATGATACCTTTGGCGTTCGACCACTCGCTAGAGGCCTGCTCTCTGCTGGATCGCTCATCTCAAGACGATCAGAACTTGAAATAATCAATTACGGTTGAAAAAAATAAGCATAAAAGGTGAGAATCGAAACAAAGCGATTAGAGAAGAGTCAATCGAAAAAAGGATATTTCTCTCTTTCCCATCCTCTCTTCGAACGCCGTTAAAGTGTCAAGAACAACCAAAAAGAGCACGATTTCAATCTGTGAAACGAGTGGGAAAGGATGAGAGAGAAAATCGAACAGAGGAAGTTCATGGATCCAAGCTCAACAGTGCAATCGAATGATAGATCAACACCCTTCTATCTAGACTGGCGCGAGAAGGGGCGGACTGAAATCTGAAGGATGAGGTAGGGAAGAAGGGAATGGGGGAGAAGAGACCTGAGAGCATTGAAGGACGAAGTTCATGATAAATGGGCCTCCACTCAGTGAAACTGAGTGAGAACTGCGTTTTTTCCGAACTGACAATCTTGTGAGTTTCAGTGTAATTGTCAAAGTTTCGCAACGAATCATCATTCTGCATAAGATTGTTCAGTAAATCTCTGAGAATGGGAGATTTGGCAGGAACAACGTCTTCTTTCATTTCAATGCTCAGTCCAAAGATTTTGAATGAGGAAGTAAATATAACACAAAACACGAATCAAATCACACTCCAGGTCAGTTTCTATCTCTGGCCTATTCGTCACTCTCCCATTCTTCCATACTTCTCTTCTGTCTTTCACTGTCTCTGTCCCTCTTATTCTTCCATTGTCTCTCGCATTTCCGTCCTTCTCTCGAACGCGCAAAAACCACTGCTATCGCTCAACGTGAAACTCTTTATCTCAAGGGAAATGGGGGGATTAGATGAGTGGAAGAAGTATCGATTGCAAAATAATGTACATTACATGCTCTAAAAATGTGATTCTGAATCAAGGAAAGCCATCAGGCCTTCCATATAGATGCCTTCTTCTAGCTCGACCTCGATCTCCAAGAAATGAATGGAATCGAATTATGACCTGCATTATTACGTTTCGTCATGAGATTTGGAAAGATAAGACTAACCAAGGGAATGAACAGACCGCAGTAAGCAAGGAATGCAAAGAAGTACATGATGCCTTTCAAGAACACTGAGTCGGGAAAGGATTTGCTCGCAAGGAAGAGCATAAAGGCAAGGAAAGGAATCTGAAGAGGATTGAATTTGAATGAAAGGAACGATGCACGAACCTCCATCATTGCATACACTGGTAGGCAGCTTCTAATCTCTCCGTAGGCTCCCGCCCAGAGGAAAGCAGTGATGAGAGCATTGATTGCAAGAAGAACGAGTGAGAAATGGAAGGATTGAATCTGCTTGAAGTAGCAGACCCCGACGTCATGAATCGATCGGTCCTTGAGAGTAGAACAGTCCTGCAAAAGGAAGAAATTCATCTCGATTATCCAAACGGAGCTCACTTTATCGTTGTAATAGATCAAAAGAACGCCAACTGTTGCAGAAACAGTTACGATAAGTCTGAGGATGGCAGAACATTGAATGATTATCTGGAATTCGAAATGAGATCCGCTTTAAAACATCGAATTCACCCAAGCAGCACCTCCACGTTCCTCAGAGAATCGCGCTGTTCCAGCCTCGTTTGTGATCTGAGATTCAAAGAAAATGAGCTGACCAACATAATTTAAAACACACCTCGATATCTTCTTCATCGAGTTTCTCGATTTCCTTCCTCATCTCGAAACAGAACAGTGCTTCTGAAAGGAAACGAAGGAGGAATGAAAGAACAATATAGCAAAATAGGAGGGTGGTCGAATTAGGAAGCACCCTTCATGTAAAAGGGGCAAACATTTGTAAGGGATCGTGAGAAGAGAAACAGAGAGCGGCGAGTCCTCCGCTTCTCTCGCCCATCAATCTCTCCCTCTCCATTCCCTCTGTTCCTCTCAGCTGCCTTTCAGACCTCTCCGCCTCTCTATGTCGTTCCATCTCTCATGCTGTTCTTCTCAACAGGATTCCATAAAGGAAAGGCTTTATTTTCTCAACAATGAAATTATAGAATGCATTGGATGCTTGATGCTGTGAGTATCCGAATCAAGGAAGCAGATTCTTATTGTTTCTGTTGTTAGCTTTTTCTCGTGCTGCTACTTGGAAAGAAGTACGCAGGACCAGCTAGAAATATTGAAATATTTTGAGCATTTAACCAATCCAGAAAACGCAAAGAGAGGAACTGAGTGAATAACAAACCACCGGGATGAAGAAAGCACAGAAAATGAGATAAACGATAGCCAGGAGGACAGGAGTGAACTCGTTCTCAGCTGATCTTCCGATTTGAATGAACGACCATCCCACGAATGGTATCTGGAATGCAGCTTACTTCCTGAAGAACGACGAGTTTACCTCGAGTATGGCATACGACGTAATGCACCGTATCTTCTTGGAGATTGTTCCCGCCCAAAGAAGGGCAGTTATAACACCATTAATTGCAATGACTGCGAGAAAGAAATGGAATTCCAGAAGATGAGCTGCGTGTGCTTCTTAATTTTGAGTGAGTTGTGACTTATATTTTTGGATATCTCACCTTGAAACCTGACTAGTTTAATCTGATTGCGGATAATCGCACGCGTTCTTAGAAAATCGTGCTCAGGATCTTCCAGTTTGATAGGTTCCAACTGAAACAACTTCCATCTTTGGAGAATCTTGAGTATCTCTAAGACCTGCTTGGATAGAGTAACGAGTTTAACTCCAGAGAAGATGATAGTGAAGAGAAGTCGGCAGAAAGCGAAGAACATGAGAGAGATCTGAGATGGATTCCATCTGTCGGTCTGTGAATACTGAACTCACAACTCTCCCTTCTCCTGGCTTGATACTGCATGAACCATCCGTTGAATCGTCCGCATTAATATTCTGACAAGAGAATTGAAACTTACACAACAACGAAGGAAATCAAACCTCGATATTATCATCATTGAGTCCATCCTCTTCTTCTTTCATTGCTTGGACGTGCCGGAGTACGTGAAACAGAGAAGAAGAGAGAAAGAGGAGAGACAAAGCTGCTGGACTGAGTATCGACTTGGAACGCCCTGAGGGATGAGAGAGGGCGGAAATAGAGTTTTTGAAACTAGGAGGGGAAGACAAGAAGGACAAAGTAGGGCCTTGTGAAAGCCATAAATAGGGACGTGGAGAGACTTCAGAATGAAACTGTGCGATCAGAGCTGACAAAATTCCGCTTAACCGTCATGCCATCCGCTCTAGAGCGAACTCTGGATAGGCGGAGCAAACCACATAGGTTTATTTTGGATGGGTCTTCAGTGCAATCCGAAGTCGACGAAATTCTTTATTACAATGATAGAGAGGCAGAAGTTGTTGTTGTGATCATGGCGATCCTTCTTCGGCATTGCCTACATTCACTCTTGATTCCTCTGCTCGTTCTCTATCACGAAGATGGGAGTAGGCACGCAAGACGATCTGCAGTCTGCATCGTTGTCCCACTCGAAATATCGGCACTCCTGCACTTTCCCGGACAACTCAAAAATATCTCCATAACCTCCTCCATCCCCGGCCACCAACCCAGTGGGAAACCATTTTATTTAGAGAATCACTGAAACTCATTTCATTTTCACCCTATTGTCCGGGAAAGTGCAGGAGCGCCGAAATATCTTTAATCGACGTACCAGAGGACCGAATATACAGCAGAAGAAAAGATAGATAATGGCTAACACGACTTGAAAGAGTCCGCTCTCAGACTCAGATCCAATTCGAATGAACGCCCATGCCGCGAAAGGTAACTGCAATGGTTCACATTTTTTAGCAGAAAAAACAAAAATACAAACGTTCCTAGATCGTTAAACATATTTCGACCTCAAGCATGATGTAAACTGGAATGCAGCAGCTCTTCTTGATAACAGCTCCCGTCCAGAGAAGAGTATCACGAGAGTACCATGATTAGGGCGTTGATGGCAATTATTGCGAGATAGAATTGAAATTCATGAAGATGAGCTAATTGAGCGCCTGAATTTTCTGTTAAATTTTAATTGTTAGTCTCAATTAAGTAACCTTGGAAGTCCATATGCCTCCGGACGTAGAGCTCGAAACTTACTTCATGCTCTAATTTCATCGGTCCCCACTGAAAACACTTCGGATGAATTCGATGGAACATGTTTCGAACCGGTTTGAATAAAGCTTGAATTGTGGCAGAGACGAAGATCGAAGTGGCAAATCGACAGAGGGCGAAGAAACTGAGACAACTCTACGAAGAGATTTGATTCCTCTTCAGTCTGAATAGACTACTAACCGCTGCAGTTTCTGTCGATGTGATGCATTCCCAGCAAGAGACGTGAGCTCGAGTTATACTCTGTAAGGTTTTTACAAGTAAGCAATTCCAAGAGACATACTTACTTGAATATCATCATCGTTCAATTCTGTCTGTTCTTCTTCCATTGCTTGCAGTGTATGAGAGGGAAAGAATGAGAGGAAGAGAAAAAGAGGACACTCGCACTGAATATCGACTCGGAACGCCGGACCGAGGGAGAAGAGAGGGGAAGAGAGAAGAGCGCATCGGAATTAGAAGAGCACGCGAAAAAAGACAGCATGGAGAGAGATTCATTCCAGACCCTGCAGACTCAATGCAGTATTACAAGTGTGAGAAGAATTCGTAATGCACATCTCTCATTGCCACAATCTTTGCATTGTACACTGCAGCGGATTCATCGCATAGAAAATACATCGGAATGTTTATTTTAGGAGTATTCTTCATGATCACGTTGGGCTTATTCCTACTCCACTATTCCGTAGATGTGTCTTCTCATTGCGATCTCCCTATCTCTAAGGACGTTGTGGTTGCGAACGATTACCTGAATTATCTGTGTTTCTATCCAATCATTAGATACAATTATCATTAATAAATAACGGGCATCTCTAGGAACCAGAGAAAATGAAGATATTGAAGTGAAACTGCTTACCAGAGGCGTGAAGACAAAGGTGAAGAAGAGAAATAAGATAAGCAACGTTATGCCAACAATAACTTCATTTTCTCCGGCGGCCATTCCTGCGGCATGGAAGAATGCCCAGGCAATGAATGGAATCTGTAAAAAGAGGACTATTCAGGGTTCCAACTCTGCAAATTACCTCCATCATTGCATAGACTGGTAGACAACTTCTAATCTCTCCGTATGCTCCTGCCCAGAGGAGAGAAGTGATGATTCCATTGATTGCCAGAATGAAGACTGCATAGTGAAAACGGTAGATGTGGTCGGCGTACTTATCTGAAGGAGAGTTCTGAGAGACATCATGAGTTAGAGGTCAGAACCCAACCTTGAAGAGGGGACCTTTCTATCTCCTTATCAAAAAGATAACGCAGGAGATCGAGCTGGGTTGGCATAATGAATTCTCCGGTATTTTTGTAGGTAGCAAACTTCGCAACTGTGCTGACCTGAATTTGCTAGTTATTGATTGACCAATTATCGACTAGAAAAGAAAAAAACAAATCAACATCTAATATTCCATACCGGCTCAGAATACGTGTAGACAACGTATCCGATGCTAACGATTGTTATCACAAGTCTAACAACAGCAAAGATTCGAAGATACGTCTGAATAATTTGAAGATTTAGAGATTCTGGAGTTAGTAAGATGCGTACCCCCGAATATCCTTCTGATACGTCGATAGCGCGATATCCTGGGGTCCCCTGAAAAAAAGAATGTTACAATAGATGACAATTTTGTGCTCGGCTAGCTAGTTATCCCTTTTGATAGAAACAGTGGTAACTACTCACTTGCGAATGGCCTTCCATGTCTCAGCTCTTCCCGAAAAGATTTTGGGAGTTGTGAAACTACGAGAGAGGGAAGAAAGGGAGTCCGGCGGATGGGGAATCGACTGAGACCCCTATGAGAAGGGAAAGAGAGATGACTGCTGAAAAAAATGCCCCTTCTCGCTCGAAACCAGGAGGTAGCTCTGCCTCAGCGAGTGAGGGGGGATGAGAGGTTGGGTGAGGGATGGAGGCATACTTTACGGGAGACTCTCGCTCTCGGTAACATTGAAAATCCTAATCAAAGAAAAGACTGAAACATGTATATCTGCAAACAACTCTTGCTCATAATATATTCTTCGGATTGTCTCTATGTTTTGCCCCTGCTCAATTTGTTCTCTTAAGATCTCAAATGGGCGCTGACAGGTAAGAAAAATAGTGAAATATTGGTGATGAGAAACTGAAGCGTCGAGAACGAGTTGAGTCCACATCCATTCCCTTTCCCATTCATCACTCTCCTCTTCTTCCCTTAATCTCATCTGACTTTATCTCTCTTCCTCTCTCTTTCTCCAATATCCCTCACTCTTTCTGAGTGTCCGTCTCTCTTTCGAACGTGCGAAAAAGACACAGACATAGGAAGAGAGAAATGCTTTATTATTGGGCGAAAGTGAGGGATCTTGAAAGAGGAAGTTGTGTTTGCTCTGCATCTTCATAGATCTTAGGGGTATGCTCCTTTGACTTTTCCATAGAGATGTTGCTTCCTCGCATAATGTCTTCTCTTCAGGAAGTAATAATAATTTACTAGCATCTGCAAATCAATATTTGCATGAGCACTGAAATGGATCGCTCCAGCAAAAAAATTAACTATTCGCACCCATAGATAAGCAGCAAAGAAGATGAAGGCCAAAACGCTCATCGCTACGTAGAATATCTGATCTGTCTTCATATCTGAAGCGGCCGAAAAAAGTAGAATGACTAGGATCATGATGAATGGAATCTGTGAAGGTATTGATTGTTTGTCTTCATCAGAAGGAGAAACAACCTCGAGAATAGCATAAACCAGTAGACATGCTCTCTTCTCTGAGCATACTCCAGCCCATAGAAGAGCAGTCATTGAAGTGTTGAGGATACTGGCAAAAACCATATATTGGAAATGGGATTGATCGAACTGAAAACATAATGTTCAAAAAGTGTCAACTCGTTGCTTACTTGGCGATGCGGAATGTAGGGACAATATATGATGAGGACGGCTGCAAGAACTCCGATTGTAATGAGAAATCTGATGAATGCTATGACTTGAAGGATGCACTGAAAAATGAAGTTGTTTAGTGAGAGAGGATTCAACGGAAAAGCAGCATACCTTCGTTATTGAGATGAATCCAATCTTCGGTGGACGAGGTTCATCCTATGTATTCTGATTATTACAAAGAATAAAACAGTAGGCATACCAGTTCAACATTCGAATCGATCGCCACCATTCCTCTTTGGTTCATCTCTTATCGATGGTTAAACTGGAAATGGATTCCTCAACACTCCTTTTAAAGGGGGAAGGAGAGGAACAGAAAAAAAGAATAGAGAGATACAACTCGGAACGCCCAGTGATAGGCTTAGATGCAGAAGAAACAAAGGAAGGAAGAAGTGGTAGAGGAACTACATCTGAAGGACCACGAAAGATCATTTGCGGAAAATAGAGGACCATTCTCTACTCTCCTCGACTCTTTCTAATGTTTCCTGACTTCCCATTTTAGCGTCTCACGTTTTACGATTATTTTTCAAAGTTGTCTGTCTCACTCTGCTAACGCAAGAAAGAAACTTTTCATGGGACAATGAATACAAAATTTAATCAGGAAGTTTATCATGAGCCGATTATTGAAACGTAATCAGGGATATGTTCCTTCGACTTTTCCGTAGAGGTGTTCATTTCTCGCAGCATCTCTCTCCTTCAGGAAGTTATAGTATGTTTTCAGCATCTGTAAAGAGAGGACTTTAATTGGTTAGAGGTCAAAGATTCGAACTATCAGATAAACGATGAAGAAGAAGATGACCAAAATGAACAAGGACATGCAAAACTGCAGATCTACGCCCAATGAAATCTGTCGAATGAATAGAATAACGATGAATGGAATCTGTGAGGATATTCACTTCGTGATCTCAATGTTGGAGCACGGTAAATAACCTCAACAAACATATACACGAGTAAGCAGTTTCTCATCTCGGACCACACTCCAGCCCATAGCAAACCAGTAATGACAGCATTGACCGCATTGAAAAATATGGCATATTCCAAGGAATCGAACTGTAAACACAATTGATCTAATCAAAATACTCTCGCCACTTACAGCAAATGAATGGTTAATGAGAACCAATCCAACAACTCCGATAGCGATTAGAAGTCTGATGAATGCAAAGGTCTCGAGGATTGTCTGAAGAATCAGTGCGATTGGTCTAATCACAGCAAGAATGAACAACCTTTGTTGTAGAGAGACGCTGCTTTGGTATCGGTCCATTCTAAGTATACTCATCATCATCATACCAAGCAGGAAATGCATACCTGATCATTATCAGAAACGAGAGCTTCTCTTCCTCTTTGGTTCATATCCTATCGACGAATAAACTGATAATGGATCCCTCAACACTCCGTTGAAGGAGAAAAAAGAAGGGGCAGATAGAGAATAGAGAGAGTCAACTCGGAACGCCCAGCGATAGGATTAGGTGAAGAAGAAACGAAAGAAAGAGGAAGTGGGAGAGGAACTACATTTGAAGGACCACTGTTGAGAGTGGTTGCAACTCTAAGGTCCCAATCAACAGCGACTACTTTCTGTGCTTCTCCGATGCTCGATGAAAATCCCATAACAGTGCTCCATAACGTTCAATTCAGTGAGCGCGTGATAAAAAATGAAATTATTTCGCTGATGGAACGAAAGGAACAGGAAACGGAGAGAGGTCAATGAAAGTTCATTCAACACTTTATCAAGTGCTGCAAAGAGATCGAAACCGAACACAAAGGGATGGAAAAACAAGACAAATATAGAAAAAATATTTATCATTGCCTAGATCAGATATCTCATTATTCTGACTTATCAAACAGTCAATCCTTTCTCATCCACCTTCTCCTCCTCAAGAAGAATCTGAATCTCTGGTATCTGCCTTGACCTTGAGGTGAGACTATCCCCCTCACTGAACTTCTTCTTCCTCTCACGATCAGCCCGATCCAGATACTTGTAGTACCGCCTCAATACCTGGAATGGATTGACATTCATGCAACATTCACATTCCAAGCCCTTTTCGAAGCACTAATCTATCATGCATTGAGAGAAAGACTGAACCGTTCACCATCGGAATGAAGAAAACGCAGAAGACGAAATAGATGAGGAGGGAGAGAGGAAGAGCCATAGACAGCATTTCAGGAATGGCTGACATGTACCAGATCCACCACACGAAGAAACAAGCTGCGAAGATGACCTGAGAAGTAGTTTAGTGTTGAAGCAGGATTTAAAGTGAATGATGAGTGAACTGAGTACTTCGAGTATTGCATAGATGGGCAGACAGTTCTTCTTATTCGCGAATGCTCCAGCCCAGAGAAGAGAAGTGATGAGAATATTGATGGCGTTGATAACTAATTTGAACTGGAGTTTGTAGAAATCGCGCGTTCTCGTCTCTGAAGGATTGTCAGTGGATTTTTATTTCCGATTTAACCCACCTTCGAACTGCCTGACTCCATCATTTTCGAATTTCTGATGGTGTAGCAAGGTCTCAATGTATTCCATGCAACTCGTTTCACCCCTTAATTTCTTCAGTGAATAACTGTCGAGAACTATCCTGTTGTCTCTCAGATCTTCCCGTAGTTTACGAGGTAGTTCTCGAAGGAACTGAAACAATATCTTACGGCAAACTGCAGGCATGTCAAATATGGCTTACCAAATTTGGATAATCAGTAAGGAGGTTTCCTATCGCAATGATGGCAATTATCAATCTGATGACAGCAACGAACCGAATTAGACTCTGAAATACATTTTTATTCTTCTTATCATAAAATGTGAACCCACCTGTACATTCTGTTTTCGTTCTCGAGCGATTCTTTTCAGCGAGAATTCGTTCGTATTTGTTATTCCCTGAGTATTTCATAGTTGAAATAATAAATAAATATACAGGGTGCGCCAAAATTACCCGGACTAAGTTAGAGATCTTCGTAAAACTCAACCACTCGACTTAGCCTCATTCCCACTAGTTCACTAAGTAGAGCATCCTATAATATATATCTGACAACGGTTTCGAAGCATTAGCTCAGTTTAGCGCATCGCCGGAAATATTCGAAGTGAACTATGTGTGACAATTGCACTATGTATGTAAGTACACTCATGCTCATAAATTTGTTTCTTCCTTACAAAATATTTCTGATACACTTCCACTGTACATATGGAATGGTCATACTATTTGCTAGATATTAACAAATGTTCGACCTGGATTGATCATTCATGCGGGCGTTTGAATATTCGAAAGTTGACATACCGCATGTGCTAACTTTAGACCTTTGCTTGGTCATAATTCAGAAACCATTCACCGCAGAACAGTGCTATTCGTGGGTCATGCTCACTACCATGGCTATTTGCTCTTCTATATTGGAGAGAGTTGACAGTCCATTCTCCGTTGTGGAAAAAATTAAACAACATGAGGACGAAACCCCAAGTCCGCGTACCTTGACGGTCTTGATTCAAAAAATTGTTGTAGCATATGATAAGCCTATAATCACCAATACACTTTTCGATTGATTGACTGAATAGATGCGCTTTTCATCTGACATGTTAGTTGGCCTCAATACTTCCTTCGTAAAATCTTGGAGAGTTAAATTTAGAAAAGTTGGTTCAGCGATAATCATGATATGCCACATAAAATATGTGAATGTTATGTAAATTTCAATCGTTGATATGAACTCCTAAGCTAAGGTATGTTATGATAAAATAGGAGCAAATTTCAATCCCTGTTTGACTTTGACGTTACACAATGAAAATCACGAAAAATGTGAGAATCACGTGAAACACAATTTTGTTGCATTTTAAAAATTAATTCCTTCTCAGCATCCCGTAGCTTGGCAACAATGCGGCTTAGGTGTTCTGTAGTAGAGTGAATGACCTTCCTTCGGTAAGCGTATGAGCTTCTAACAACCGCTAGTTTTAGAGCAGCAGCCTCTCAAAGTTTCCACAGTCAGCGGGAATCTTAATTTGAACCTGTACCAGTTTGAGTAGGTAGTACTCAAGAACCGACAGATCCCGTCCTAAACCAAAAATATATTAAGATGCCCTGATATAGTGCTGCAAGTGTTTGCAAGGATAGATCACGGAGCTTGCTTTTGATTTAATTATACCAGATTACATGAGTCCGGGTAATTTTGGCGCACCCTGTAAATACCTCGATATCGGTGGGAGCAAGTGCAGCATCATTAGTTCCATCCATTCTCCAAAAACAACTGAAAGAGGAGAGGAAGAGAATGGACGTCGATTCGTCTCTGAATGTTCTGCGAGAGAGAGGGAAGAAATGGATGGGAAAGAGGCAGAAAAAGCCTTTCCTCTCCAAAATGAGGTTTAGAACAGAGAGAGGAAACACGTCTGGAAATCGGGAGTACTAATTAATTAAGATGTACTTTCATTAGTGCAATTCGATGCTAATGTGATGTTTCAATAACTGCCACAGACACAGACATTCTTGCCGTTGTCTACAATATTTTGTGAATCAGAGAGAGAATTTCATTGGCGATTGAACGAGAGCAGTCTAGACGAAGCAGAATGATTATGCAGCCACAGCAATTTTGAGAAGTGGTGTTTCTCAATTGGATCCCTCATTGGTTCGTAGAGGCGCTTGATTCTTTCTTCATCTCTTTCTTTGAGGAAGAAGTGGAAGCGAATGAGAACCTGAATTGAAATGACCCAACATCTATACAAGTTACTGGATGAACTACTGCTCACCAGAGGGATGAAAACTCCGCTGTAGACTAGGAAAATCATAGCCAATGCCTTCGAATTCGTTGTGCAACCATATTCCGAGACGAACGAATGCCCAAGCGACGAAAGGAATCTGATTGGTTTTGTTACCTGAGATAGGTCATAATCACCTCAATCATTGCAAAGAGCGGCAGACAGACTCTCTTCTCTGCGAATGCTCCCATCCAAAGAACGGCTGAGTTGAGAATGTTCAGGAAGATAATTGTCAGTGCGAAGAGAAAACGGAAGATAAGCACTGATTGATCGTCTAAAATGTGATCATCTTAGTTGGTTAGTAAACCTCGAGAGTCACCGTAATATGTGCTCCATTGTTTGAACGTTGGAAACCCCATAAAACGACGGAAGTCTCTTTCTTTGAGAGTCTGCTGCTGAAAATGAATTAAAAAATTTTATCTGTGCTTGCATTCAGAGAAAGTTCGTACTATGTCGAAGTAAATGAGAATGGATCCAGTGAGCACGATAGTAATGAATACTCTGAATACGGCAAAACTGCACAGAATGCCCTATAAATGTTTATTTGTAAAAATGTCTTTAGGAAATTCAGTCACCCCAACAGCTCTTCCGGAGCATACGATAGCCCAGAAACCGAGTGGTCTCTGAGGAAGTAGTGCTGACAGTTGGTCTACATTCTGTGTTTCATTTGAGCTCCGTCGACTCCATAAACTTTCCTCTCGCACATTCAACTGATCAAATTTGAGAATGGAAATGAAGTGATAACTTACTGGAATATCATCCGAACAGAAATTTTTCATTTCCTAACTGAATGATAAAGATAAAGGCAACAAGAGAAGGACGAAGGACGCTGGATGAATGGATATGACTCAGAAAGCCCTTAGGAGATAGATGAGATGGAAGAAAAAGACTGCCATGCATCTCTAGAGAGTTTCTAGAAACATCCGATGTATTCCGACCCAACTCCATTCCCGGAGAATCTTTCCGTGTTACTATTCACGTGTTGTCCACATCGAAAATTGGAATTGATCATCTGTACTAAGAATTTTATTATTTATTGATTTCCGCAAGAGAAAGCGAAGCGAAGGGCCAAATCGATGGCGTAGCAATTATTCAGACATGACATGAGATCTTCACTGGAATTCATTTTCGAGTCTTCCGTAGAGGTGTCTGATTCTTGCTAGATCTCTTCCTTTGAGGAACTCGTGGAATCGAATTAGCACCTGGAAAGGATTCGCGGTCCCTCTGGCAGAGAGTATTCGCCCACCAGAGGCAGGAATACTCCACAGTAAACGAGAAAGAACACGACTAAGACGAGATTCATCAATCCGCTGTCGAAAGGCATAGCGAAGCGAATGAGTGCCCAGGCAGTGAAGGGGACCTGAAGGGATCAAGAGATGGGAATTGGATCAGAAGCACCTCAATCATCGCGAAGAGAGGGAGAAAGCTTCTCTTCTCATCAAATGCCCCGATCCAGAGAACAGCGGTGATTAGAATATTGATTGACGTGAAGAAGGGAAGGAAGAAATGGGTACGAGTACTCTAAAAGCACCCGATGATGCGTGCATTGAACAGTTTAAAAAAGTTCCGAACCACGTCGAAGTAAATGAGAGTGTATCCAGTAGCACATATGGTGAGAAACACTCTGAAGATAGCGAAACAGCAGAGAACTCCCTAGAGATGATAATGATTTCGCCCTCAGGCAGGTTCACTTACCCCAACAGTCCTTCCAGAAGTTATGACTTGCCAGAATCCGGGAGGTCCCTGTAAACATAGTTATTTGGTTCTCGTGATATTAACTCACTCCTGAGTCGCGTCGAATTCGAGGACTTTCACGTGCATTCATCTGAACTTATTTGTGAACAGAAATGAAATTAAACTCACTGTGGGGTCGTCCGAATCGAGGATATCCATTTCCTAGCTTGGTGATGAAGAGTAAGAGGAGGTCTAATTCAAGGAGGGGAAGAGACGGAGAGATGGGCAAAGTTGGATGGACGGAGAATCGTTTTAGAACGCCCTTTGGGGAGGGTGAAGAGGAATGGAAATGGGAGAAAAAGGCTGTTTCGAATCTCTGGAGAATTTCAAGAAAACGTGCAACTTCTCCAACTGCATGCCTTTGGTTGTCTCAAAAATTGTGAAAACGAACAATACATTGAATCAATGAATTGTTTATAGACAAGTTTCAATAAACAGTGGATGATAGAAGCTCTTGTTAGCAGGACCATTATCATATTCGAAAAAATAAACAGCGGAGTGGCTTCAATTCGTCACTGTTCTATTATACATCACGTTGTCTCTCACTATCTCCAAGAAGGGTCTGCGATTCGGGGTGTTGAGTATTCTTGACTCTTTCTCTTCTCTCTCCGTAGAGAATCCTCTTCCTCTCCGCATCCTTCGCGTCTAGATATTCATAATACCGTCTGATGACCTGAAATACGCAACGCTTTCGAATACATAGCACGTTTTCAGAAGGATTCTATAGGTCGTTTCATGGTCCTGATTAGCTGTTGATTGTGTATTTCAGCATCAAATCATTCAACGTACCAGAGGAATGATGAGTAAACAGAAGCCGAAGTAGATTGCAATAGCGAATACGATGGCCATAATCATCAATTGGGGAATCTCGTGGAGATAAATGATGCCAGAGTTGAGAGAGAAGAAGCCAAAGATGATCTGACAAAGGAAATTGACAGGAAATTGGATTCAATTCGGTGGCTATTGGTTGGCAGGCAGAGACTCGGGATTAAGATTGGAGGCAGACGGAAGATGCGCATTAGTGAACGAGAATAGCCACCTCGAGAACAGTATAGATGGGTAGACAATTCTTCTTGTTCGCGTATGCTCCCGCCCAGAGGAGAGAAGTGATGAGAATATTGACTGCATTTATAGCCAGAACCAGTTGGAATCGCATCACATCGTCTCAAATAGTAAATTCACTCTTTGAAAGTTTCATCTTTGAACGATCCACACCAATTCCATTTGCGCATACAATCGTTCGATATTCTAACTAACTTACAGTAGCTCGGAGACGGCTGAAATTTAGCAATATTTTTGTTGATGGGTGATAGAAAACTCACCACCCAGCGTCTCGAATATTCCATGGAGATCATAAGAGAAGCCCCGATAGTCACAAATAGTCTGATGATAGCGAAGAGGCGGAGGATAGCCTATGGCAATTTCCATTTCTCTTGATTACTTGACTTACCCCCGCGTCTTGGCCTCTCTTTTGAGCCTCAGTCGGAGTAGGAATCGGAGTAGGTAGAGATTCCTGAATGCTTGCTAGACTTCTAAATGAATGGAAAAGGTACCTGCATATCTAAAGAAACAGCATTTGGAGACAGAACTTCTTCCATAATCGTGTCTGTATGAAGAGAAGGGTAGGAAGTCATCCTGATTTCTGTCTAGACAAAGAGAGAGACAATAGGAGATTGAGAAGATGAAGAACGCCCTTCGGAGAAGAGAGAAGAGAGGGCGAATGGATGGAAGGACGATGCCCCTCTCCGAGAAACAAGGTTAGAACAGATGGAGGAATTGGATGTAGAGAAACCAATTGCACTTATGCAGTACAATTTCGAATAGAAGCACATGCACATTGTGCAGTGGTCTGATGGATATTTGATAACATTGCGTGAAATATTGACAAATCGGAAGAAAAATATAGTTTATACTTCGTTCAGTGATGAGATCAATACATGAGGAAATGGAAAATGTGATGAAATCGATATGAATAAGGAACACTTTCTACGAAAGAATAGTAAAGAACAGCGCGATACCAAGCAGCATAGCGCCAATCAGAGTGTAATAACCGACCCGCTTTGCTCTTTTCCGAAATCGAAGCTGCTTCTGCAATCAAATATTTCGTTAAAAGTTTCTATCTGACAGAACGTTTCGATGATTCTTTCATTTCATGTTCATACATCACAGATGAATCAGAAAGGAATCAGAGAGGTTACGATTCGTTATCAGCATTCTAGTTTCTATTCACACGAGAGAATCACGATCAGCACGCAGTAAACGCAATCAATAAACAGATACCTGTAGTTCAATCTCCTCTTCAGTTAGTGGAAGTGAGACAACAACTAGCTGTGAGTAGGATGGAAGACGGGCAGAAACAGTGGGGATGGAACCAGGAAGGACTGTTGGCTGGAATTGGCCTTGGTTACTTCTAGTACTTCATAATTTAATGCGCAACAGGTTCGAAAATGCGAAATATTCATTCAGAAGAACGAAATACAATAGAACAGAGCACATACCACTCCCTCATGAAAAGCTGGAACTGGAGATGAAGTGGAGGGAGTTTCGTTAAAATACTCAGGTGGCTTTCCGTGCTGGAAGAAACTGTTTTCATATTACTTATGATGGTGAATGATACCAACAATTGTGCATTGAGCTACGAACAACTTCGAAAGAAAAAGAAAATGAGCACTATTCAACTAACCGCTTCAGCTGCTTCATAGGGCGGTGGGGGCTCCATGCAACTCGATGAATCAATATGAATTGAGAGAGTGATAAAGCTTATCGTTCCGACCTGTGCCTGTAGCATGCGTGTAGCATATCAATGAGCAGGTGACCCGGTGGATGACGAAAGGATTGTGCCGCGCCTAGAGAATCCGGAAGAGAATTCACAAAATCGACGATAAAAACTGAGGTTGTAATGAGTAATCATGAGTGATGTGTACTCTTCTTCTTGAGAGTGCTAGCAATAAGCTCAATGAGAGAGGGTGACTCGATTTTCAAAAACGTTATTTCACAACTAAAAAATAAACTAATAAGTGCACAATTACTATTTAGATGATGGGTCAGCGCTACCAATAAACAGAAAAGAAGAGAAGCAGAAAGGTGAATGTAAACTTCATTGGCGACGTGTCTCACTATCACTTTCTTCTTCTTTCCACCTCTAATATCCAATAATATTCATTATGATCTCCCATAAGCATGGTCCGGTTTTCAACAAACCTTGCAGCGAGATCGATGACGATTGTAATGAATGTGAGCTGTATTTTTGATTTTCTCTATTCAACCTCAGACGAGTTTCAGATGAAATAGCCCGAAACTATCACGAATTTGCCGTAGTCGAGGCACCGCTGACTATTATTTCGCTGTTTCCTGTCCTGCTACTCATTCTCTTCTTTCGCAAGCATCCTGATGCCTGGCAGAGAGCGAAGGTTCGTTGTATTTCAATGAGCTGTTATTGACTCGAAGGACGTTCTCTCAACAAATCCAGTACGATCTCTCTCCTTCTCTCTTCGTTCTTTGCTTCTCAACTGCACTCGGACTCTACGTCGAACTGCATCTCGCAACAACCGATTGGGTAGGAATCGACGAGACTGAAGGGAAATAATACGAAAGTTTAGCTGGACATCCCCAATCCTTCTTTCCACTGCAATTTGAGCTGGCACTTCATGACTATCTTGGGCACACTTTACTACAACTTCGTTCCGGTATGAATTTCAAAATCTGGATTCATCTATGTCTAAAATGGTATTCAGGTATTGCTTCTGATTCAAATAGTCATCTTGTTCTATCCTCTAAGTGGTAGATTGAGAGCAGGCCTTGGATATTCGTGGGCAGGAACCCTGGTGAGAATTCTGGCCAACGATAAGTTCAAAAGGCGTGATCAACAGAGCCTTCTTCACATAATCTCAGCTGTATTTGGAGAAGAAGAGGGCACTGCAATGTGCAGTCCAATCACCAGTTGGTTTGAGATCTATGAGGTGATATCTAAGGCGCCTCCTCAACGTTAACTCGAGATTGCAGTTGCAAGTTCACTTCGGGAATCCTCGCGATTTTCTCATAGTATCTCTCGCATGCATAATGTGTCTTCTCGCGGCAGTAAACTATGTCCTGAATCGGTTTCAGATTCCAAATGAACTGTTGAAAGGCGAGTTGGCACAGGAGAAATGGGAAAACAGATCCATTCAGTCGACATCTTCTCCGTGAAACAGACACTCGCTCTTACCCTGCCTCCAATCATCTCTTTTCTCGGGGCAAAGTGCTTCGGAATGATGCAACACTATGACTATCAGACTCTCGATGATTTCACATATCGAATGTTTGCGTAAGTAGCATCAAGGATGACATTAAACAAATTGCACTTATTTCAGTTCCTCATTCTTCTTCGGAATCGTCGCATCACTGCTGATTCTTTTCAACTATCGAAAGGAGTTGTGGGCAGCCATCACCAAGTTTTTGCTGTGTCGCAGAAAAGAGAAGCTCGATTCGATGACTACGATCGTGCTCTGATCCGTTCCATGAACACCCAATCATTTTTCATTGTCGAATTGAACAGTTTTGTTTGAAATTTGTTTGAATAATGAAAATATAAATCATGTTATTTTGTAAGGGAGCACAGCTTAGTGGTCGATAAATACATTACTATGAAAGCCATGGATCGATACCATTCACCCCTTTTCAATTACGCGTCGGAGTCATGGAATGATTCACCTATTGGATAAACTATAAACAGAAGATGAACTAGCAGAAACAATTCATTCATTCGTACAGTTGGTGTGTAGTTAGTACTACTCTCATCTTCTCGACTCAATCTCTATTCAAATGATCAACCAATGGACAGCTGGTGTGGTCGATCTCAATAAGCGATGTAAGTAGCTAATTGCTAGACATATCCACGGCCAATCTCAAATTATAGATCGAGAGAGGAAGAATTACCAGAGATTCGCTAGAATTGACGCTCCATTATGCATCATTTCTATTCTTCCTGTGATTTACCTTCTCAATCTGTATCGGAAAGATGAGGAAGCATGGAAGAGAGATAAGGTTAGTCATGGAAGAGCGCCATTAGACTGGCAACTTAAAATTGAGGCCCTACTCGCTCCTACGTTCGTAGTTATGGGAATTATTGCATCCATCGGATTGTATACGGAGATCCATCTGGCTTCCATTGATTATGTTCGTAGATTGGAATTATGCTTCTTCAGCCTAATGCTAATGAACCAACCGTATCAACGATTCTAGTTCGACATGGGGCTAACTGAAGACTCGTGTAACCTCACTTTCAACGGCCTCCTCACTCTTGGAATGACGCCCTTCTTGTTTCTTCCGGTTCGTTGAGATAATTGAAAGACGCCAGGAAACAGCAATGTCAGTTGTAGATCATCCATCTGCTTCAGTTGATTGAGTGCTTCTTCAAGATGAATCCGTTCGTTCAACAGATTATCGCCTACTCGTGGGCTGTCCTTTTGGTGAGCGTAATAAATTTCTCGAAAATTCCGACACGTCAATTTGTTTAGTTCGGAGCAAGACTCGCACACATTCTGTTTGGGCGAGTAACCTCATCAATAATGTGTGACGGAGGCAGAGTTTTCTTCGCCCTTTTTAGTGTGCGTTTGTTGAAATATTTGAATGGATGTTGGACACTTGTTGTAGATAGAAGAATACTTCGCCCTGAAAGGTCGTGACTTATCAGCGTTTCTTGGCTGTACTATCATCGCTCTTGGAATTGTTTCTGCAGTGTTTCAGAGACTGAAAATTCCACTTGAATTCATCTCAGGTAGATATTTGGAGTAAACTCGATCCTCAGTTTTTCAATATCAGTCGATTTCCAAACGATCAAGCGTACTTTCGCCCTTACACTTCCTACCATTGTGTTAATCATCTTGAACACATTCGTAGATGGAGAAAATTTGGCCAAGAATTTGAACGAGTTTAATCTGTGGGTTGCTTTGTAAGTACCAATTTTCAATATCTGATAGAACTAACAAAACTTTTAGCTCCGCTTGCCACTTTGGATCGATCTCAGCACTTCTAATAATACTCAATTACCCGAAAACTCTGTGGAAGTTCTTTACTGAATCCGTTCTGTGCCAGAGAAAGGAAAGAATAGATGTCTCGGATGTGAAGATCATCCTTTGAGATGCTATCAAGTGAACATGAGCACTTTTCGATAAAGCACATTTCAATGACTACGGCTCAGTAGAACGTATTCTCTGTTTTCCTCTAGTTGGCTAATATCTCACTGTCTCCTCTCATCTCATTAGACTACCATTAGAGCACGTTTGTACGGATTCAAAGAGTGTGGAAGGTTCAAATGAGCGAGAGGTCGATCGAGTCCTCTCATTATCCGTCAATTTCAAAGAGAGAGGATGTGGACATAGAGAGCTGAGCCAAGGTACGATGATGATAGCGATCAGTCAAACCGGTAGCGCTCCGATTACTCATTGAGGGCGAGAAAAAAAACGTTTCCGTATCTCATTAGTTTCCTCTACCTATTTCATCTAACCTGCTGTTTAGTTCATCACCTGTTCTTCCGCTTTATATTAGGAGTGTCCCATTCCTTAGCCAATGACCAATCATCAAGAGTCTCGATTCCATCGTTACTTCACAATCTGTCTCACTGTTTCATGCGGTGCCGGCTGTGGATGTTGTACGTCACTTTTCCTACTTTTTCCAGCCTTCATTGTCCTCGATTCCTCATTCCAGTGCTCTTCTGTCTCTCGAATCTCTTCGCTGTTCTCATGCTCATTCTCGGCCTCGCCAACCTCAATGAGTGCCCCGTGCAGCCGATGATTCCCAAGTATGCGATCGATTGAAGATTTTGAATACGGAGCCTCTCAGATATCTCATCGTCTCGGCTCTCAACTGCTTAATTGCATCAATTATGGAGAAATATTTGCAGACTCGAAAGCGTCTTGCGACGGTCAGTACTCTATCAAAAGCCAGGCATAACGAATCAATTGAAGGAGGCCGATCAATCGTACGCTCCTTCTTGTCCGCTCTCATTATTCTGGTTTTTCACGATAGTGTTTCAGCTTGTTTGGTGAGTCGAATCGATGTTAGATCAATTTTAGAAGCACCTTCGTTCAGGTTTATCCTCGGGCTTGTCTGGATTATCGGCGCCAATCCTTCCTACGATCGAGCTGATCCGACCTACTGCAACTACTGGGCGTACATGACCTCCTATGGTGTGTTGATGATTTCAAAGAAAACAGAGATTGCAATAGCTTGCTCTGGCTATCTAGAACGAAATATGAACCGTGAAGTACGTTCTCATAGGTTCCACGTTTCAGCCTCATTCTTCGTTCTCTTCTTCCTCACTCTTCAATCGTGTTTCGGAACGTTGTGTCTACTCGAAGTTCCTCTCTACTATTGCATGAACTGTGCTGGTGGAAATAAGAAAAAGAGCAGTGAAGAGGCAACAGCTGTATGAGCCCCTGAAGGACGGGTTTTTGTTTTGTTCATGAATAAATATATTATTTCTATTTTGATTTTCTATCATACACAAATTAGGCGCTACTGCATTATCAAGGAAAATTTAAAAAAGTGACGTAATTCTTTCTAATTTACCAATCCCGCTGAATCAGCATGAGCAATCAATCGCATAAACTGTAAACCAATAGGATGTAAGCACTATTCCACCATTACCTCTTCAATTACTAGTGGAGTCACTTCTCTATTCCTCCTGTCTTTGTACCAGTGAACAACGAAAGTTTCTTAATTGTATTTCAAATTCGAACCATTCTAGCTCCAGATGAAAGCTCTTTTATCCAAACAATTCGATTATTCTTACTATCAGCAAGGTAAGTGCATGCTCTAATCAAGCTCTGAATTTGATCTTTCTCAGGATGGAGCAGAGCGAGAACCCAAGATATAGCCCGATTCGACGCTCCTTTCTGTGCTGTTTCCCTCATTCCAGTTCTCTTCTTATTGAATGAGTACCGCAAGAATAAGGAAGCATGGACTCGTGATCGGGTACTGCTATACTGTTTTTGTTGAGAAACAAAATTCATTTTAGTTTATATTTTTACTGCTTTACAGAATTCCTATTTAAGGTTGTTCTCGCTCCTACTTTCATTGTTCTTGGAACAACGGCGATTCTCGGACTATTCACGGAGATTTATCTAGCTACCTCCGATTGGGTAATTGCGGGATTCTGAGTTAGAACACTGATCATCAATTGATTGCTATACTCAGCTGGATATCGGTACTACTCCATTCTCATGCAATTGGACATTCAACACACTTCTTGCGATTGGAATGACGCCGTACCATTTCCTGCCGGTAGCACTGAAGTATTCTGAAAAATTATGTGTCCATCTTTCCAGATCATTCCACTTCTTCAAATTGTCAATGTATTCTGCAAGATTAATCCCACTGTCAAGCAAGCAATAGCCTACGTCTGGGCGGCGATTCTTGTATGTACTTCAAGGAAAACGAGCAAAACGGATTTTCCAGCTATCAATCAGACTTGCATCGCCACTATTAGGAGTAGTAAGACCTACGGAATTGTGCGTAGGAGCGAGATTTTCTCCAATCGCATTCCCGGTACCTAGCGAAATAGAATCATCGAAATTCTCTCCATTACAGTTAGAATTCTATTCGACCAACTTGTTCCGAAATTTATCTGTAATTTTGGGACTCGTTGTCATCACGATTGGTCTGATTTCGAATATTCTTCAACGATTCGGCATCTCTATTTCATTCATCTCGGGTATGTTTAGCTGACGAAGATGAAGAAGATATGTAAATTTCAGTTGATCTCCACACGATTACACGTTCTATTGCACTTTCGGCACCTACTGTGGGGCTCATTATCGTTCAATCTATGATAAACGTTAATGTGTCTTGGACGAGGCCAATAATCGAACTGAATCAACGAATCACACTGTGAGTTGTCACGTTTATTGGATGAATTCAACCAAATCTAAGGTCTTCGTGCCACTTGGGAATCATCTCTACCATTCTAATCTTATTCAATCACCGTGAATCTTGTTGGAAGTTTATCTCCGAATCTATTCTCTGCCAGAAGAAAGAACGAATTGATCTTTCCAAAGTGGAAATCATTCTGTGAAACACATTGTCGACTC
Organism: Pristionchus japonicus; assembly: GCA_900490845.1. Taxonomy (NCBI): domain Eukaryota; kingdom Metazoa; phylum Nematoda; class Chromadorea; order Rhabditida; family Neodiplogasteridae; genus Pristionchus; species Pristionchus japonicus. Next base: position 163,880 of record LS490420.1, read on the forward strand.
TTTGTATCAGAATTCGATCACCATACGAATCCCTAAAAATTCTATGTTTTGTGATCATAATAATAAATTATTAATAAATTGATAGAATATTTGCATTACATGCAAATATATTTCGCGTTCTCGCTCTGGCGCTAATTTCAATTGTTTTCCCTGGGAAGATGGGGCACAAGGAATCAACTGAGTAATTTGAAGTTCCATTCATTTTTCAATTCAAATTTCGGCTGTCATCTTCATCAGAAATCCTTTATCATTTGTACTACCGAACGCCAATGACAATATAATGAATGAAACGATTTAGAAAGGTGAGAAGGGTCGCTTTTCAATCCACTTCTTCAGTTTGGGGTGCGATACAACCTTGTCTCTCATCTCTTGCACAAGGGGATAATCAGCGATAGCATTGGGAATTTGTCCCTCGAGTACTCCAATGTGATCTGAGACTACGAGATCGATCCAAGTCAACGAATCTCCCACGAGATATCCGTGGAAGTGACCGTGGATGCCGGCGTCCTGGAATGAGCTTACTTTGATTGCTTTTTGTTTTTATTCTCAATTTTGGCTCTCCAACTGGTCTGCATGGGAGAAGTTGACGATGAACTATGCGGAACATTGTTCAAATTCCTTACCCACGCATTCTTCTCCAGGATCGAGAAGAACTTCTTGATTGCAGGCTCGGCCACTTCCTTGACTAGCTTCTCCTTGTCTCCCTCAACGAATCCGAATGCGACCATGAAGAAAGGTCTGAGTTCGAGGAAGTAGTCCTTGTATTGATCAGCCAGAGCATCGACCCATGCGACTTCGAAGGGAGTCTGACCCGCGTAGCCTGGAATGATGAGTGTTATCGCCATTCCAATCATGCTTGATAGTGCGTGACCCCCGACTCCCCTCTATGTACTGATCTCTCGTCTGTGGTGCGACAACGTCACTTTGAATAGGGAGATTGGAATGCTTAGGGAAGCCATGAAACGACGCGGCGATAGAGACGATGCGTATTAACGATTAGATATCGGCATCGGGTATTGTTCTTTATCGCCTCTCTTTCTCCCCGGGGTCACGAAGCGGGGTATTTGATTCAGATATTTGAGCACAAAGGATCGCGAAATCCTTGGAATTGAGCATTGCTAATCTCCAACAATCCAACGGAGCAATAGTTCTGTCTTAGAAACTGGAGGTGAATCTAAAGGAACTACGAAAGAACAATATCGCATTTCCAAGGTAAGGTATTTCGTTTCAAAATGGAAAGTTATTCCGTTTTTACTCTTATCGGTACAACTAAATGACTCACCAAACTGCTTGGCAAGGTATCGGGCGATGGCGAATGATTGAGGAAGAGGCTCTCCGTCTACGTAGAGAACCGGCATCTGACCGAATGGAGTCGCTGCAAGGATGCGGTACTGTGGAGAGTCTGATGGGGTCCAGAATATCGTGCTACTCAAAGGTGCACGTAAGCTACTGCAGATTCCAATAATCTTTTCGTTTGTTTGAGACAGATAGAACTGACACTCTTTGTGCTTGGGCCATTCCTCGCTGGGAATTCGGTCATCTTCGAAGGGAGTTCCAGAGAGATGGAAGAGTTGGCGAGAGACCTGAGGACGGTTGGGAATTATCATCTAGAATGTTGTAAACGAGAAAATTGCAAAACAGTTAGATGAACTGAAATTGAATGAAGCGTGCAAAACAAGGTTGTAATTTCAATCCCAAATAAGAAGTTTTGATAGTACGTCACTAAGTTCTCGTGAGCGTCACTAAGTTCTCGTACCTCTCCAAGTCCTCGTCCGGGGAAGTAGGACAGTTTGTACGAAGGCATTGTAGTGAGTGAGAGAGTGAGGGAAGAGACTACGAGGTCGGGTTTATATCAGAGGGGAGGGTAGAAGATAAAAGGTAGTGAGAGAGCGTGTAAGACATCGATAAGACGATTTGAGTTGTGAAGAGTGGCAGAAACGGAAGAGAAGCGAAGGGAATCGAGAAATGGAGTCGTACCTATTGTTTAGAATATTCGAAGAGACTAACACGTCGTTCAATGCAAACTAGACAACGGTACTTTCACATCTTGCATTTTCACATGTGTACACCTACGTGCAGAAAAGAATAGAAACAATATAATAAGGAAATTTCCATGCTCGATTGAACAACAATAGTCTCCCTCTCCTCATTCCCTCTCATTCACTCTATTCCCATTCCTTCCGATCGGTCGCATCGCATGGAGCTCCCTCCCGTCAGTTCGATCTCTCCTTTCCTCATCAATCAATCTCTCGCAGGAACTCATCTACTTCATCGTCGGAATGGCTGCTCTCGGAATCGTAGTCGTCGTCGTATTCAACATCATGTTCTGGTGGTATTTCAAGAAGATGCGAGAAATCAATGAAGAGGCAGCTGCAGATGAACTGTTCGTTTTTTTTAAAAATCAGATGATCATTTATTCAAATAACACCGCTAGTTGGTTTGATCGTGAACCAATCGTATTTGAATGAAAAATAATATTGAAGTGGTATGACATACGAAGAATACAAGGAGAAAGTGAAAAAATGCGAGGAGAAAGAAAAATTGGAGAAGAAGAAAAAGAAAGAAGAACGTAAAACGAAGAAGTAGAGTATCGATTAGAGTCCATTGAGGAAAGTAAACATTGAATAAAAATATTACCATGAACATGTCTATTTAGTTCCCAACTATAGGTTAAAATTAATGACAGTGTCAAGCTCAATTTGAAAGAAAAAAATGTGCAGCATTGTTAACTATAATTTCAAAGAATTTATATTTCTTGAGCGTTTAATTCATTCAAAATGCAACCGTAGCATATACGTGTAAAGTAAAGGTAAAGTTGCAACCACAATCAAGGCAGTTTAACCACAATCACGGCCACAATCAAGGCAGATGGATGGCTTGGTTGACCTCGGCGGGGATCGAACTCGTGACCCTTCGAATGGTCGGCAGCGCCTTACACCACTCGGCCATCCCGCCTCCTCATATACGTGTAGAAAAGAAGAAAATCAAAATGATTAGGTAATTTCCATGCTCGCTTGAGCAATATTTTTCTCTCCTCCCTCATTTCCTCTCATTCCTCCCTCCCTCTCTCCTCTCGTTCGGCTGGATCGTGCGTTGCCGACACTAGCTGACTATCTGGCCTCTCCCGTGAGCTAGATATGCTTATTTTTCAGTTTCTGATCTATAAGATCACAGTATTCGCTTATGATTAATGCATACGACTCTTTCAGATGTTCATACTCATCCCGATTACAATCGTGCTCTGCGCGATCTTCTTACTCGTCGCAATCTTCTTGCTTATGGTATGGCGAGCCAAGAAGTTGGAACAGTTCGACAAAGAGTATATCGAAGTGAAGGCGAAGGAAAGGTTTGTTTTCGCGAGTTTCGTTGTCATTTTTATGCCATCATTCAAATCCAGTCCTACATGAGGCTAGGCTAATCCCAAACAGATCTTGTTCAACACAACTTGGTTTTCCAGTGGCGAAGACGCTGAAATATTCACCAAGAAGTTCAAAGCATTCAGAAGAAACCTGAAAATAAAGGAAGAAATTGAGAAAAAAGAGGACGAAATAAAGAGAAGAGGAGACAAACTATCGAAGAAGAAACTGATCAAACTCAAAGAAGAAATCGAAAGACTGGAAGTGTTAGTTTTCATATAAAATATAATCGATTATTTTAACCATAAACACAGCGAAGTTGTCATATGTTTTAGGATGTCGTTCTTTGCCGAGATTGAGACCGAGTATCCGTCGAACTTGACTGTTGAGCAAGAAGCATTTGAAGAGGAAAGAAAGAAGAAGAGAAGAGAAGAATTCGAAAAGGAGAATGGAATTAATAAGTGAAGAAGATTTGATTAATTAAATCGCGCACTTCTCAATTGTGATAAACGATAACAGATTCACATAGATAGCTGTATAGTTGTTATTCAAATTATTTAAAGTGGATGTGTCGCAAAGAATTGAATGTAATTAGCACTTTCAAAACTTGACTGCTTGCTGATAAATTCACATACAAAATTGAAGTTGTGTAAACTTTTTACTCGTCAATCTGACAGTTGAAGACTCTTTATTTATCTCATGGACAAGAAGTGTTGCACTCGTTTGGTTGCAGTCATTATTACAACTCTGATTGACCTGTTGTCTGGAAGAGAAGAATGAAGTAATAGCGAGAGAAGAGAAGCAGCTCTTCAGAAAGAGAGAAGATTGTTATGCCTATCACACGAGTTAGTCTAATGGAAGGAGGACTACTGTAATCTAATGAGGCTATTGCTTGATTCAGGTATTGTAATTCATGCTTCGACATCGGTTTTCTTCTTATCAATCGATCCGATCGAAGCAAGACTAGAAGCACTCAGAACGGAAGATGAGATGTTACGACTCTGAAATTGATACATTGCGAAAAATCAAAGATCGATTGAAAAAGCGCAAATCATCCTGTTCTTCCTCACCTTATTCTGGACTCCATCCTTATTGTATCGACCCATGAGCTCATCAACCACATCGTGCACCTGAGAGATCAAGGATCAAAGATGACCCTCCTCAAACTCCGCCCACCTCTCTTCCTCTCGTCTCGGGCAGATAAATGAAGAGGAAGATAAGACAGATGATGGAGGGAATCACCAGAAGGGGAAGGAAAGACAAGGCGCCGAAGTATCTGAACGATTTCCCATTAGGATACTTTTCGGAGAAGTCGTCGACGATGCGCGCACTCGCCACACCATCACTTACGTGTAGCAGGGCAGCGTAATGAAGCTGAGGATGAAGTTCATCATCGTGTTGAAGCCGAGCACCTGCAATTAGGCGGGGTTTAGGAAAGGTCGGCGAGCTGAGTGCACGCAACGCACCATCGACTGCACGATGGAGCGAGATCTTTGAGGTACTAGCTCCGAGGTGATGAAGTAGGCGATAGGGCCGAGGGCGATTCTGCAACGAGCGGATACTATTCCCCGGTTCTGGAGCATCACGGAATCCCCGCTTCTCAACGTACCCGTATGTGATTCCGAATAGGATCAGGGCAGCGATTTGTCCCCATCTAATGGGATCCCAGACTGGGATCAGAAGATCGGAAGCGATGTAGAGACAGAGCGAGATAACGTTCGCTGCTCCCAGACCGATGAGGAGAGTACGACGACCGAATCTGGAAGGAGGAGGAAGTTGAGGGGAGGAGAGATCAAAGATCAGGAATGAAAGATCAAAGATAAACGAACTTCTCAATGATGAACAGTCCTCCGATGGACGCGATGAAGTCAGCCATCATGAAGGCGAATGAGGCGATCTGGAGAGAGATTTCGTCATTACTAGCAATTTTGGTTTCAATCTGTTACCTGTGAGATCTCCGGAGAGAAGTTGTCTTCGAGCAGATCCGTCGATAGGTAGACGATGGGCCAAATACCGACGATGATCTGGAGGAGAAGGAAAGTTAGAGGTCAGAGATCAGCGTCCGAACCTGCAGTGCAGCAGCTCCGAGGAAGAAAGCGATTCGCAGATGAGGAAGGGACAGAACCTCCTTCACTCCCTCCCAGATGGTAATCTAGAAAGAATTAGAGTTAGTTGACGTTCACACCACTACAGTATCCACGCCACGCACTCGACTACGGTAGGAACGAAGGAAGGGATCAATCAATCGACGAGTGACTAGACTACGGTACTCTCGCACAACTTGCCGTGTACTGTGCGAGGCCAAATCCCGAGACGATCGACTAGATTCAGATTTTGAATTACTGCACAATATCGATTTTCGAAAAGAATAAAGTAAATACCTTCTCCTCATCGACTCCATCCACTTTGTTCTCGAGCAGCATATCCTCGAGGACTTCATCGTTCTCTGCTGTGATTCCTGAATTGAGTGGTAAACAGACTTCATAAATCATTATATGAGTAAGCTTTCACTCCATGTGTTGATACTGTGAAACACAATGAACTTTGCTTTTGCCAGTTGCTTGGGCTCACCTCTGTAGTACTCCAACGATGCGAGTGCAGCCTCTTTGTCGTTTCTGTTGAGGAGAAGGAACTTGGGCGTTTCGTGTAGAGGAATGACGATGACGATGGCGACGATTGCAGGGAAGATCGAGATGCCTGATATTAGATGCCCATTCATCTCCTTGTGAATACTTTGATCTATCACAGTATCAATCCAAGACCAGTGCAAGCAAGGTGCGATCGTTCTTGCTATCACTTCAAGATCAGAGTACTAGTCGCTGAGTCCATCTTTTGACCTCTTCTATCGCTCACCAGTGAGAAGAGGCAGATTCGTTCCAAAGACGGCGTCCATTCCGAATCCGATTCCCAATCCCATCGTCATGATGAACGTCGATTCGGAGAGGAAGGAAGTGACTCCGCGGAGTTCGGTGGGCGTGGCTTCCTAAGATTGACATTTTTTTTAGTTTTTACACCTGCCATGGTCCCAATGAAGAATTGAATGCATACGTGCTATGAACTGGTCGTGAAACCGAACCTGTAGGAACAGAATGAGACTTCCGAATGAGATGCCCGAACTGATGGAAGCGACGATGCGAGAGACGAAGAAGACCTGAGGTCGAACGTTTATTATGAGGCTGAAGTGGAAACGATTCTCACCTCAGGCACAGCGAAGGTTACTCCGACAAACGACAGAATTGCTCCGATGAGAGCGATGCAGTTGGAGATGAAGAGAGCCTCTGTAATTAATGTTTCATTCGTGCCTAATATGTTTCACTAATGCGTCTTCAATGATCCATCCTGCATTAGTTTGTTAATGTCCATGGCGGTACTGCAAAAAACAAACGAAACTTTAAAAAAAACTGACTCTTTCTTCCGAGATTATCGCAGAAGTATGGAGTGAGGAAGGTTCCGACGAGATAGCCGAGGAACCAGATATTGAGCATGAGAGACCAATACCACGTGAAGCCCACATCCGTAAGACCGCCCTGAAGTATTATTATTATAATCGAATTATTGTATTATTAAAACTGTTGAATTGTGATAGTTTCTATCTAGCTGCATCGCTTCCCTTGTCACGGATCTATGAAAGTATTGTCACGCTCCCTCGCAATCTCTACAGATTCCTCTCGTAGATGTATGACATGCTGACCATTTCTCTCAATCATCCGATCACTCTTATCTATTTCGAGGGGCTTCTCGCCTTCTCTTCTTCTCAATCTGTTTACACCACTCGTTATCGGCTTATCTCGACTCGTCACGAGTCTAATCTCTGTCCCAGATCGAGTATTGATTGAGAGAAGGAGAAAGAGCCATCAGGAATCACCCCCGATCCGATTATCACAGATGCGGTAGTTATGCTAATTTCGTGGTGCTCTCTCGTGCCAGGCACTACAATTTGATGCAATGCTGGATTATGGAAGGTCACTAGAACAGTTGCCGCGAAGCAGAACAACTTTGCCTCTTCCCACCCGTGTTCTTATTCCATGTTTTTCGATGTTTTCGCTGAACGGAACTGCACCCAGAAACAACAGTTGGTTCTGAGAACTGGGCAGCGGAGATCCCTCAAAAGCTAAGCAACAACACCAAAGCGCACTCAAAACAGAGCCATTCAAATGCATTTCGAATGCCGTTTACCTCCATTCCTCTCTCGATGTAACTCTCATTGATCTGGTTCTGGAACGTCTGATGGGAAGTATTCGGGTAGGAATTGCAGTAGCCCTCCTGGAATCAAGAGATCAACATTCCGAAGTGTACAATTGTCTGCGTACAGTGGACACATTTCTTATCTCGTGCACTGAATTCAGTGAATCGATGGCTTTACGACCATCCAGCCACGCTGTCTAGCGTTAACGATTTTGGGGCCCCAATCGACATAGTTTCTCAACCTTTTCACCCCAAAACGAGGATGTGTGAAAGTTTATTCCCATGCAGTTAGACTTGCCCTTTAAAGTGCATGTGAAGGGGAGAAACGGTGACTTTTCACTCTTTGAAGAAGGGAAGATTGAGGGATAATGCGTCATTACTAGATACTGACTCCTATTCACAAATTCTTTTAACTCATGAAAGGCAACGCGAGCGGTTCACTCGGTTCACTCGCACCTATCTATGAACTCAATTATGTTGAAAGTGGGACCAAACTATTTGTAAGAGAGAGAAAGCAATCAGCGATGTTAGGAGTTGTCGAATATCACTCTAGGTCAGAAGGAAAAACGCCGTAAAACTCGTAACCGTTTCCTTATCAGCACAATCGGTTTACTCTGCTCGCGCAGCTACAGTATAGCTAACGACATCACCCGACACATCACTCGATAAGAAGATCATAATCATTTTCATAAATCTTACCGGGAAGTTGGTGGCACACGAGAGAACTCCACAGAGGAGAAGCAGCTTGACTTTGTTGCCGGCTGGCGCACAGCATCCCTTCACGGTCTGAGAGATCAAAGATCATCAAACACATTTTTCTAATTATTTCAATAATCTGATAACGCAGGTGTGAAACATACCATTCCCCAGCAGAGAAGTATCTCAGAATTCACTAGGCCTGTATTATGTAACCTTTTCGCCTCGGGGGTTCCCCAATGATTCAATCCCTCATCATTTCATACATCTCCATTACTCACTCTCTGTTTGACAGTGATGCCATCGTCGGAGGAAGACATCGTACGTGCACGCAGCGACGAGACTGAGGATGACGAGAACGACATCTTAATTGGAATAATTAGTTAATTAATTAGCATAATTATGTACTTAACCTGCGTTGAGCAGAGCCCATCCGTCGATCGTTCGAACATTTCGCAGAACTCTCAGAAATCAAGACTCCCCCCCCTCTCTTCCCTCTCTTCAAAGACTCAGTCACATGAGAGGGAGAAGCAGTTGTTCTACTCAACGGGTGCCGTTCTATCTTCTTCTTCTTCCCACAGATTTGCGTCAGAGAAACGAGGGGAAAACACCATGTTTTACACCTTGCGGAACTATTCTAAGACGTCCCGTAGTTGGTCAATACCCACTTCCGATATGATTCATTGCACTATTCCTTCATGTTGGACAACACCTCGTCATACTACTGGCTGCTCTGAATACTCCGTCCTAGAGCCTACTCAATCTCACGCTGATTTAATGCACCTACTGAACGAGTCTCCGAGAAGGTAGAGGCTGACCGTTTCTGGGTTAATCGATCTGGTAGTCTCCTCTACTACTACTGGATCTGCGTCGTGTCTTGATCACAAAGAGCGTGGCTCGTCCGTTTAATGAAGCCTTATTCATACGGGTCCCTCACGGGCGGAGTGGTGATGCAGTCTGAGTGAGAGGAGTGGATCGATTGAGTCACGATGGGTTACGGTAATCCTGAACAGTTGGTTCTCGACGCGACAACGAAAACAAGACGCGGTAGTGGATCGTAAACTGTTCCGTGTCGGTCCATTTAAAGCCCCGGCCAGAGAGGGAGAGGGCGGATAGTCAGCATGCAAAGAGGAGGGGCGGAGACTGTGAGCGCGCGATGTGCGAATTGGTGGGCGGAGCTTCGAAAGGGGGAAGAAAGTTCTTGAGCGAGGGGCTGATAGGGTTGAAGATAGCGATGAAAAGGTCAGAATGATCGACGAGAGCAATTGAATCGTCTTTATCTCAACAAAGGGAGTGGTATTTGAAGGCCTTCTCTGCTCCTAATCATTGAAGATCGGCCCATCCTCTATAGATTGTGTGCTGATCAAGTGAACAGAAAGAGGATTAAGATCGGAGAGAAGGTAAGACTCCTTGTCCATTGATCTCTTCATTCTCTCCATATCTGTATCTCTCACTGAGAAACGTGAGAATTTGTGAGAGATTCTTTGATCGGGATCGGGATTAGATGAGATCAGAATAGGAATGCTATTGAATTGTGGACCCACAATTGTACACGAGGCCGATTAGACCACAAGTTGCACTCACTAGGTGAAGGATATGAACTACAAGATGGCATGCGACTCTTGAGTCTACCTAAGACAAAGAGATGGGTCGGTGCAGAAGTGAGAACCAACTTGGACATAGGTCTGGCTCATAAATCAGGGAAGTGAACTCCTGCTTGCAGTGACGCACGTTTCCTCTAGGTTAGGGGCTCAACTTTTCAAGAGTCTCAGCGGGTAAAAACGCGGAAGAAGAGAGAGAGAGAGAAGAGAGATCGACTACCTTCTCCATTTCTCGTCCCTTCGAGTGTAATGATTCACTCGGAGGCGCTAGAACACTGCGGGTATTCACAACAACAAGAGATCTTCCGATATCTTACACGACTAACTCCATAATATGCATTGTTCGATCTCGAGCAAGAGTTGTAATATAGTTGTTGTGGGAACATTCTGATCTCCGATTAAGATCTCTTCCTGACCCTTCTCCTTCTCTATTGCAAATGTGAGTGCAAGAACACAACAATGTCTCTCGATTGGTCGGAGATGGAATTGTGTAAAGTGTACGCATCTTGTGATCAAAACAACGCCTATCGACGAATATCCGGATATTGCCCGACCGTGGGTGTGAGAGATCTTTGATGGACATAAACTAGGCAGGAGTGGTGATTGGAGAACACTTGCCTTGTGACCCAAGGGACGGGGACGTCAGATGATGTTCTGAAGTTCAATTATTCCATCTCCACCCCCAATCTCTCTCTGGAAAGATCCTTGATGCGATTGCGAGCTGCTCTCTCGCTCTCTCTCTCCAAACCAGCGAAATGGGCAGAATCAACGAGGATTTGTGATGGACACAGCAAAAAGGCGATTATGATAATTATCGATTAGTGATTGCATAGAGAAGTGAAGCGAGAATCGGCGTGCCAAAGGGAGAAACGAGCGAGAGACACTCCATGCTTATCGGGGACCATCAATTGGAGTGATGTCCACGCAGAACTATCAGTTTTCTTCACGTTTGATGGTATTTCCTCATTCATCTCCCTCTCTTGTGGTCTTATAATGTCTCCATCATCCCTTGTGCTCTCCACTGTACTATTATTATTGCTCATCGAGCAATCGAAATGGTTGACCTTATAATGCTTGTTAGCCAGGGTCCGAAAAGATGACTTCAAGTTTATTACGGAGTGCATAAGGTATTATAGTCCTTTTTCCTTACCGCATTTTATTAGATCATAACTAGAGTCGGACTCAAAAATCAAACACGTAAATGATGATATTTTCAGAATTTGCTTAGGAATGGGTGATTCTTCTAGCTCTTGCGAACTTAGAAAGCACCCAGTGACGTATGCATAAGATCTTTGGAATTCTGGAAGTTCATGCCACCAATGTGATGAATATTTTCCGAGAAGCGGTCTACATAGCGTGCCAAGTTAGTTATTCATCGTATCGCGGGCCCCCTGTAGGTCGCATGTCTATTTCTGAATACTCAATGAGGTAGGAGGGAGGGCCCGGTAGTTATGGTCCATCTATCCCTGACATCTATTCCTGGTCTCACTACGTAGCAAATGCTAATCAGCTTTCGTTGTCACGCGGATTGCTCTTCAAAAATGTGCCCGTTAGAGAACAAGAACGAGCCATAAATTCCTGGAGATTAGTGTGTGCTCCTGCTGTCATCGAAGAGATTGAAGGGACCAATAGTGATAGCAGCCGTGATCATTTTGTGCCGTTAGACAGACAACGTGATCTGCAGGAGAAGGGGGCGCAATGGGACCAAAGAGTGCTCTGAATCCGGTAGTGATGGAGTAATGTTGATGAGCGTGCAGTGATGATTGATGCGATGGTTGGGCGTGTCTCGTGACGTCTATGCGGAATGTTGAATTTCGGTGCTTGTGACGTCATCAGAGCTCCGTAGTGCAGGACGAGTTGTGATCTGTGCATCAGTGATCAGGTTATGGTCGACAGGGGTCGGAGTGACTTCGGAAATGCCTGCAAGAAGCTCACACAATTATTGCACTTCAGAAACTCGGTGAAAAATAAGCTCCTTCCGAACCTTTTCAAGAGTAAATCTGCAAGAGAATCTCAACTGCACGTCTCACCTGCTTTTCCATGCAAATCGGATGGGAACTTTTCGGAAGCTCACTTGAGAGTCAGAAAATTTTGCGCGTGTTCTGTGGCTTCGGAACTGTGATTGAGTTACGGCAACTACGATATTTACCATAATTAGGCGGATGATTCATAGTCCACGTGAAACATAAAAACCACGGAAGTCACTGCGTCACAAGTATTCGTTCCTCGTTTGGAGAATGGGCGTTCATCCTTCTCTTCCCTTCCATCCTCGCCTTTGTTTGGAAGAATGCACGTGAATGTCCTCTATTATCAGCGAATTCCCACGCTATTCGCTGAATGATCGCGATCGGGACGATAGAAGTGTGTCTATGATTAGGGAGAGATCGAGGGAATGGAGAGGGTCGGACTATTGATAGGAAAGGGCATCGAAACATGCGTAATGGGTGTTGTTCCGGTGTATCGTCGAGACAGACTGGCTAAACTGATCAGCTGTAAAATGATCAGTCAAGTCAGGTTGTGCAACCTTAGCGGGAGGTGGGAGAGAAGGGAGACATTGGATATAATGGAAGTGTTTGGGTTTAACCTCTTCAGTTCTTTGATCTCAATTAGCCAAGTTGGTTATCATTTGAACAGGAAAAGCAAGTGTGAATTAGCTCGTGAGAACGAATTCATTCGCTGAGTTGATCAAGGCATTGAGAAGAAGGAAGAACAATATGGCCGAAGTTCATTGAAGCAGACTGACGCATACTTGGTAAAGTCTAAGGCTGAATGGTTGTTGTGCGCTTATTGTTTGTAAACTGAGGTCAGGATTCAAACTAGACTATTCTGTGATTTCTAATTCTGCTTTGCAATCATCTTTTGCTTTGTAACCGTTTATCACTGCAGAAAGTGACCATAACATCATGTGAAATGTACAAGCATTTTCAATCGGGATCGGAATTTCTGACAACGAGACGAAATCTCGGGGAAATATCAAAGTTAGCAAGACAAAATACTGATAAAGTGATAGACCTGAGCGAGACCAATGATTGAATCGATGCTATTCAAGGCTTGACTAGATTCTGTGAGTGTTCATAGCAAATTGATCGAATTGGCAGGAGGCGAAGTAAGTACAAAATATGTTACTCTAGAACGAGTTGGATAAGTAAAAATACTGTAATTTCTCATAATTGCATGTAACAAAAAAAGCTAGCTACTGCATTACGTTCAAAATAATTCATATTAGATCTGATAATAATAATTCATAAATGATAACATCTAATGGGAGTCTTTCCTACCAAAGCTAAAAATCTTCTTGAAGATTGGCTTCCCGTTCTTCTTTCCAGAGGAGCTCTTACTCGAACTGAAAATAGTCTAGCTGCCATAGATCAAGGACTGAAAAGTGCTTACATTGACTCATCATCAACAGATTGGTTCCTCTCTCGCGGTGCAGTCGGTGCTTCAGCAGCAGGAGGAACGTCCAATGAACTCACTCGACTCGGACCAGTCTTCTTAAGATGCGAAAATCATGTTTTTGATTAAGTATTGATAAAAATATGGAATTTACCTGCTCTATCGAATTCATCTTCTGCAATGACGGCGAGTAAGGCCCACTCGAGATGTAGTACATCGATCGGTTCGCCTGAGAAATTTGACAGGTGTCAAAGTTAGTTATCGATCCATTCTTCACAGTATACTTGAGCTACAGTATACCTGCATGATCGCATGGGCGCTCTTGTCCTTCTCTCCTCCGAGATACGTGAACTCAACGTGGACGAGTAACGAAGACAGTTCGAGTTCCTCGCTGTACTGGTTCTTGAGAGGGATAGAGCGGTAGCCTGCAAATACAACACTGCTTTTTCATTTGTAGGTTCATCCAAAGAAACCGTTAGGAAAAGGCGAATCATACCAGGTCGAATACAATCCACGGGGAAGACAGCCTGTCCGATGAATGGATCCGTCTTCGGACCGACGAAGTCACCGTCCTCGGCCTGGAGAGGAGTTATGGTTAATCTTATCCATGTGCAATTGATTGTGCCCTGATTCATTCCTTCACGAATGAATTATCAAACTCACCACAAACCGCAAGAGAGCAATCTCCGGGCAGTGAACGGGGAAGGTGAACGACTCGTTCCAGAAGGGATTGAGGCCGTTGGAGGCTGAAGAGGAATGTGTTATAAGTCAGTCAATAATTCGCCTGAATGAAGGTAAGCAACTTACTGATAGTATTCGTCCTGACAGCCTTCTCGTCGCACGAGAGGCCGAGAACCTCGATCTGCAATTAGTACATTGATTTTTGTTCTCTCTGATGCGTTTACGTAGTATGAAACGTAAAGCACATGCATCGCCAAGCAACAGATGGATGGCAGTACCTCAACAAACGGTGAGCATATTCCCTTGTTCTTGTCCTTCCTCGATAGATGACGACCGGCGATGACTCGGATGGTGAGAAGGATAGGAGCGGAGGTGCTGACCTGAAAGAGATGATTGATTTCATATCATAATTCTGTTTGTAAAGCAAGGTGACAAACCTTTCCTCCCTGTAGCGGGTCGAATGCATCATCGAGCATGTACGCAGGCTTGAGCACGTAGCCACAGCGACCGTTCGCGAGGAATTTGCCGTTGTTCACCTGAGAAAAAAGGAATTTATGGAGTCCTTCGATGAACCGACCTTCTTTTACAGAAATAATGAGAAACTCAATCACCTGCATGGCCTTGTCTCCAGTTTGGTAGTTGAGAGCGACCTGAAGCGATCAACATTCAAAATTATCGTAAATCTCTTTAAACTGTCGTTGAGAGATTTGAACAGAGTTCATAGATCTCTTGAAGCGAAGCCAAACATTGAGGAAGACATTGCTTTTTGTGTTTCGATACAAGTTGATCAAAATGAACTGACCATGTGGCAACCCGCATTCCACATAGGGATGGGCGAGAAATTGGTGGAAGTGATTCTCGATCCCTGTGGATACACTCGAGAGAGCTGACGGGAGTTGAACTGCACTAGACCCTGGAACAAAGAATTTGGCTCGTGTCAATATACGTAACTGTCAACTCTGTCTTCAAATACGCTTCAAAACGTTTACTAATATATCTCGATAGCTTGGAACCTCGTAGTGTTGAAAAAACAAAAACAAAAACCTTCTCAAGAATCTTCTCCAATTTGCTTTCCGAGAACGAGCACATCTCGTAGAATGAATTCTCCTTGATCCGAGAGGGATTGAAGGGAACCGCCTGGAATCATCTGTCCATTGCTGTATCTCTCCATAATTTTGCTTTGATCATCACAAAGAACGAGTGATCACGATTCAGCATGAATGAATGAATTGATCCACTCACCTGACAGTACACGACGAGATTGCTCAATTCAGAGGCGATCTTCGCGGTCTTTTCCTTCGTTCGCAAGTGAGAGATCTGACAACGTTTTGATTGGATCATTCTAGAGTCTTTCTCTACCTTCTCATTGGCCGTCCTCAGAATCTCCGTCAGCATATTCGCCCAGTCGTCCGCGTCCTCAGTTGCTGCAGTGGAAATCGAATAATTTTTTATTCGAAAAAAGAATCAAGAACATACTGCCTTTCGGTCACAGGCCTTCTTAATGATGACTTTGTGAAACACATTGTTTAGATACACGACGGTCATTCAGTGAAAGGAACGGAATACTTACTCGACGCGCTGACCATGTACTGCCGTCCCGTCCAATGTTGAGCAGCGTATGTTATCCGCAAAACGTTCGGCCTGGAATTTCATTCACATCTGATCCATCTACTGTGCTATTCAATTCATTCATATCAATTGCTCACCTATCATGGCTCTCACTCAACGGCACTCTCTCCACGAGGGCGCCCGCCAACTCGATCGTCTCGTATGCGTTCTGCTCTGGAAACTCGCATCATTAAAACAGAGATCAAAGATCAATTGAGGCTGTACTTACCTCCCTTCTTGTCCGATGACGAGATCTCTTGCACGTATGCGGGAGGGAACCAACCGACCTTCAATGATGGCATACTCGGCCGCTGACATGGATTTCGGAAGGAATGCGAACAGGAAACTAACCTTTCCATCGTACTTTCCCCTCCACGACGATATTCCGTCCTTCTTCAACACAGTGATGATCGCGTTGGCAGGGAAGCTAAGATGGTCGTCGGGTCCTCCAGTGTATGGACGAAGAGATCGGGCTTGGATCTGCTTGTTAGAATTTTTGTATCGTATCTTCACCACCTTACTGAATATAATATCACAATCATAAGTTGTTCTACTCATGAAACACATTCCACTTCTTGGCATTTTATGATATTTCTCAGCGTGATCAAAACAAAAATTGGTTGAGTTCGCTCACATTCTGGTCGAAGGTAGTGATGTCCATGTAGCATCCAGGCGCCGCCTCTCCCGCACTCAGAGCGTACGCATCGATGTTCTTCTCGTTCACCTACAAGTGCTCATTTTCGATGAATGCCTTCAATTATGTGAGCTATGTTCATTTCGAATTATTAGAGTGGATTCTATGGATAACTAGATGATTAACGAACCGGGAACTTGAGACTGGTCCCTCGGGCGAAATCTCTACTCGAATAGTACTCGACGATCTGATTGAGAGTCTCGAATACGGTCTGATTCACGACGAAGATTCGCCCGTTCCGCTTCAATCGATAGTGCCAGTACTCGCCGTCCAGTCTGAACAAAAACTATGTTATCAGATTGTTGAGAAAGAATCGCAAATATTTTAAAATCTTCAAGTCCTCAAAATCAAATAAACCAAGAACACTTGCAATTCAGTGAACTTTAAAAAAATAGAAAAGTTAGTAAACGAAACTGCGTCCTACCTGACTGAGATGACGAATACAGCCTGATCCGTGCCCGAGTATCGAATGAGGAAAGCGCCGTCTTCGGGAACCTACAATTATTTGTACCACAGCGATCACAGGATCATTCGCCTGCGTTCAGTAAATTCCTCACCTTGGACAACATCTCCTCAGCTGTTTCTTTCGTCGCAGTGGGTGAGAACCATCTGAAACCTCATCGAATGGCTGATATTTTCAAGGTGGCCTGTTCTCGGTTATTTATCTACTCACGGCTGATTGAGGTGCGGGGTCGGCTGCGGGCATGCTTGCTGGAGGGAAGCGGAGAAGTTGGGAGTGGTCAGCGGCGTCTGAACAGTTCAGTTTTACATCGTTTTCTCGTATAGAATTCCGGAGCCACGTTCGCTCACCTTCATGTAATGGCAGATCAACTCGAATAGCGTGTCCATCTCGACATTCTCCAGGAAGTAGTACTTCTTCTCGCCTGAAGATTAATTCATTCAATATTATTTGAGTGTCACGGAAAGAAGAACTCGATCTACGCTTTTACTTACTTCGATTTTTGAGAGTTTCTTGAATAATTTTTGAATAATTCATGAATGATCTCATTTCGAATGACTAGCAATGAGGTAGAGGACTATGAATTAGACTCACCTCCGACCATCTTGGTCTTTATTCGGCAGTGGTAGACTTTTCCCTCGTGGAGGAAGGAGAGGGAGTAATCTCCAATGAAGATGGTTGAATCTCGAACGAGGAACACTCCATTCCCCTTGTCCAATTGCTCGTTCAGACGGGTGACTGCTGTCTGGAATTGGCTCATTACTATTCTTACTGGTGTCTCTTCTTTATGTTGTTTGAATCGAGCAAAATGATATTTCTAAAGCTTCGGCTATGCAATCCTGCATGAATAGAGCTCAAAATCTAGGTGACAATCATACCTGTCGATCGCACTTTCCATGGAACCACTCCTCAGTCACGTGCATCTCCTCAGGTCGAACTCCGAATCCAGACAGTTGTTCTTCCTGAAGAACAACAGATGAAGCAATTGAATACGAGGCGAATTGCATAGCATGATTCTGCTAAAAAATAATAAATGCGTACCGGTGGCTGGTCGTCATCGCCCATGACGCTCACGTTGTCTTCCTGCTGCTTCTAAAATAGAGCTGATCAAATTTATATTTCATTTTTCCAAATGAGAACGAAAGAATCATTGAATCCAAACCACAATCAACACAAATAGGATCGCTGTGAAACTCACATCATTCTCATTGTACGATTCTATGGAGAAACACAATCGATCGGCGAAGAGGACGAAGATGTGCGGAGTCCATTCCTGAACGATTCTTATTAGGATATGCCACTTTAGTCTACGGTAGAAAGGAAACCGATTAATTCTGCATAACGAACAGCTGTAGTGGGGTTTCTCATCTGCAGAATTCCTCTCTTGTTGCACTCCTTGTCCAGCAAATCCGTGTCGACAACTGGAAATGAGGAAATGCCATTCCATTTCTTGCCTAATGCTAATATCTAATAACGGAGAAATCGTTGTGATTCATCTTTTTTTGGAAACTAAGAAGCTGGAGGAAAAGTGACGGAAGAACATCTCACAATCATCATTGGGCGAGATAGCCAGATCTTCCGATTCGATCGCCAACTTCTTGTGCTTGATGATGATCTTTCGCTTCATTGAGAAGGGAGAAGGCAGTTCCGTCTCTTCTCGGGATACCTGAACATCGTATGTTGCTTATGCCCCTATCATCCTGTAGAGACAGCGATTGAGAAGTACTCACGGGCTGCGTCAACAGTAGATCTCCGAGAATCTCCTTGATATCACTGGCGAGAATCCTCTGAGCCGGCAGTGAGCAGTTGTCTTCGATGGAAAGGATGACGGGGAAGCTAAAAGGATTGGTTTGAACTACTATTGTGATCGGAATTGAATGATGAAGAATCTCTACCCACTCGCTGTTCATGAATGCGTAGTGTTTGATGGTGAAGAGGACATCGCGAAGTTGGAGTTTGGAGGTCATCGTGTACCTGAAACGACGCAAGTCAATCTTCGAGCTCTTTGAAAAGATGTGCTCACCCGTGGTAGATCACAATGTCCAGCACGTCCTGCGAGTTGCTCTTGCGTGTGCCATCCCAGCAATCCACTGGAATTAGGTCTTTGATCTTTGAACTGTGATCTTCGATCTCTAACATCATGTCAATCAACTCACACTCAATGCATCTGCACCCCATCATCAGAGCTCTCGCATACGAATCGAGTGAACTCTCTGATCGAAGTTGATCTCCAGTGAGATATCTGCAGAGATCAAAGATCATCAGGTGAGATTCAGTCGTTCGCTCTCAACGTGCAGAGAACTGAACGAGCTTTAGACCAGAAAGAGAAGACACAAACTCATTCCGACAAAGCACAGAGCACAGTTATGGACAATGTAGATTGATTATGAGATGGCGATAGATATTGCAGGAGGCAACAATGTGTAAGAGATAGAGCGCGAGGAGAACCCGGGATAGTTGAGGAGCAGCAGACATGATCACGCATGCATATCAGACTCGAACAGACTCATTCATTGCCCGAAAGGACAGACCTTATTAATGGACAAATCTTGCGACAGATCGCTCTTCGGAACGAGGACAAACGACTCGGAACAACATCGTCATCCGATGGAATGTATGCTCTAAACGAGAGGAAGGCACGAATCAGACACAACTAGACGTAATCCCCCTTCTTATCCTCGTTTCTCCGCGCTTTCGGTCGACGTTGGATTGCCATTGGTTTCATGGTTGGATTGCGGTTTGGATTGAATTGATATGGTGTTGAACATTGATAATATTTATAGAACTCGTACGTGTTGTGACTCGAAGCGATCCAGTAGTGGGAGAGTGGTCGTTTCATATCGTGAAGGATCTGAAGAAGCTCAGTTTGCGATTGAACTGGAAGCTACAGTACCTTCTCGTTCATCGGATCGAAGAGTGAGTTCTCGCGAGAGAAGAGCCAATCGATGAACTGAAACAAGAGAGATGCCGGAGATTTCTCCTACGGATTCAGCGAAAAGATACCTGGTTAATAGTCAATGAGTGCTCGATCAGGTGACTGTGCTTGGGCATCGATGGATCAGCGAGGAACCTGAATGTTTTGAAGATATTTATGCCATGGTAAATCCAATGTGCTCATGAACAGCGAACCTCCTGATCAACTCTCCGGCTCTGTACTCGAAATCCTTCGTTTCGAAGTCTTCCTTCTGCATGTCTTTGAGGAATCTCTTGAAGTTGGGGAAGGTCACATTCTGACAATCATCGGAGAGGAGACGGAAGAAGTGGGTGAAGATCTGGAAGAGTCTGTTGAGATATCTGCAGTCGTCAAATAAACAAAAATGAAGGAATTACTTACCGGCGAATTATGGTTGATGACAGATCTTGTCGCGAGGTCGAAGTCGACAAAGTCCATGTTTGGCTGGAATATCATCATTATTGTGACAAACATTTCGAATAGAAACGTACCTTCATGAGCTCCTGGAGGAACTTTGACTGCACTTTGCTCTGCAGAGTAGTCTGCGTGAAGGGTTTCATGTGCTTCATCGAGATCCTGGAAGGTTTCGATAATTAAAAACTCGAGCATTTTCAACAGCAAAAAGAGATATAACAGAATAGAGAAGCGCCCAATGAGGCAATCTAGTAAGTTAGATCTCCATCTACCTATTATGTCGCTAGGATGGATCAAAACATCGATAAAATCAGCTCACATGTTCGCTGCATACGGGTTGTTGTTGGGTGCGAGTGTATTGAATTGCTTCTTCATCCATCGATTGATTACCATCGGATGGGGAGCCGCTGAAATGGGGAAAGGCTCAGTGAAACATCACTTCTTCTCATTGCCGTGGAGCTCTGGTTTGCAATAACTTCCATTGCAAGAAGACCGTTCGATACATAGAAAGTTCAGAAATTATCAAGGAAACAATATCAATCTAACCGAGTGTCTCCGCAACGATGGCATTGATGCCCGTTGCCCAGACTGCCGCTGCGCCTCCTTGATCGATGACTGAAACAGAAAATGTTTATGATGCCTGGTATTTCTTCTTTCTGAATGTCAGACCACTAACCAACTGTTTTAGACAATATTCAACAAAAATGAACAATGGGAACCGGAAACTCACAGTAGAGAATCCAATAGGACACATTGAAGGAGTGGCCGTGGGCGATGAGAAGAACGTGAATGGGATTCGCCTGCTTTAGCTCCTGCAATAAGACATTATCGATATTGTTATTTTTTGGTCCTTGATTCTGCCCGGTATTGAACTTCCTCCTAAACATTGATTATTCACTCTGACAGTGAAGCATACATAAACTCTACATTACGATACCGAGAAAAGAAAGATTCTGACTGAACTCGCCTTGTCTTTCACCCATTTGTCCTGCACTCCAACTCCATGCAGTTTGAAGTCGAGAGTGTGTGCCTGCAATGGATTATGATTATTATCTTGATCAGGCGATTTCGGATTATCTTTGGAATGTCAAATTGTACAGAGGATGCACGTAAGATTTGAGTAAGAAGAGGCAACAAGAGAATGCCACTGATGATGAACAATCAACAAAATGCCAACCTCCTTCACGTATCGTAGATCGAGTGTCATCACGGAATTGTTCACTTTACTCGTAAGACAGATCTGGAAGATACGACTCATGTTTGGTGTCAAACACAAATAGTAGATACTAATCAATGAGGAACGAATTCATAGTACCAAGAACTAATTCGCATACCTGCCGGGTATCCGTATTCAGAGTCAGCAATTTCTGCTCTTTGTCCATCTTCTTGAGCAGGCAATGCTTCACTACCTGAAGTACTTGGTTTCAATAAAGATCAATCACTATTCGTGTCAGGTACTGATTACAAAGATATTACAACACTTTTTCGTTTAGTTTCTTTTGTTGTGGCATAGTTGATGCTACTTTCAAAGTAATCATCTTTAGTGTGCTCATTGATCAGGAGAAACTCTTCATACCGAATGTCCCTTCTGCATCACAGTGTACATCTGATCATAATCGAAGCTGTTCCCAGTCCGAGGAGATTTGAGACGACCGCCATACGCTGAAAGAAACTACATTCTGCATACTCTTTCACCATCGTTTGCATCACCCATTCTCGCTCGAAAGAAGCATGGTGTACATTAGCAACACAAAGTGCGAATTTTCTACATCACTACATCATAATTGGCAATGGCAACTTGATAATTGCTAGTTCATGTGCTTTGTAAATAATGAAACTGAAAACTCACACGAGCTCTTACTCGAGAGCGTCGGTTTCCTAATCGACGACATTCTTCTTCTCCTTCTCTCACTTTCTCCTTCTTCCCATGGACCTGAGAGGGGATTTCTCAAGATTCGACTGATTCACTCGATCGATGCAAAGTTCAACGACGATGAAGACGAGAAGAGAAAAGAGAAGAATGAAGAAGACACAGCGATTTATCATCAAGAGAGAGGAGAGAAGGGGAAGAGAATGGAGAGGAAACCCGCTTCGGAAGGATTCCAAAGTCCGAGAAGGAACGTAATCATACGAGAGTGCTCGAACAATGGAGGATTGTCGGAGGCTTGCAAGGGAATCGATGTCTGTGAGAGGAGGAGGAGGAGGAGGAAGGGGCAGAGGGAGGAATGGAGAGAAGAGGGCAGTTGATTAACAAAATGGATGGAGTGGATGGACAAACACAGTGGACACTTTGTCGAGTCACGATTATTATTAGTTTTACTGGTCAGGATGAGAGACAATTTGGTCTCTTTCTGAGCTTGTCTGCGTCCATTTGTCGATCAATCTCTACAGAAAGACATCTGAGACTAATCAGCACTGATAATGAGTGAAGAAACACTCATTATCAGTGGGAAATAATTGGACAGATCACAGATAGGGAGCGAGACGGAATGGGAGTGGGTGGAGAAAAAGGAGTAGATAACACAGACTTAACCATACGTCACTCGACGAAGTGACGAATTCTACCACCGAATTTGTGCGTTCAAGCAAACAGCCGAAAAGCCGCGTCGGCCCATCAATAATCGATGGGTGGAGAAGAAGTGGAAAGGATTGATCGGAGGAAAGAGATAAGAATGAGAAGAGACAGAGAAGAGATTCCGATAACGAGGAGAAGAGGAGGCGCACACTGTGGTTTAGTGTTGGTTGTGCCTCTGGCGGGAAGGAAATGGCAGGGGGAGAGACTAACAACCGCTGTCATCGAGATTGATCCCGTATGCTCTCGTTGTGAGTGCAGTGAATGATGAGGGAAAGGACGGGAGCTGAATGAGTGAGTAAGGAGGGGATGAGTCAGTGCTTCTAAGACAATGAAGCACTAGTTAGATGGAACTAAATGAACGAGAGTGAGTAAGAGATGCCATTGAGAGAAGAGCAAGAATGAAGGTAAAGGGCACGAACAATAAGGGGAAGAATGGAGGGAGAGAGTAAGAAAAAGGAAAGGGCGGCTGTCATGAAAGCGCGCGAATAATAAGAAGAATGAAAGAGTCAATTCGAGTGTGCCCACTCATATTTGCTCCCACTCATTTTCCACCCCTCCAATGAGACAGACGGATAATTAGCTTCTGCTGCATCCGAAAAGAGGTTCATTCCAACGTGAATTATGCAAAGGCGGCACGAAATTAGCGAAACGTGAAGGATTTCGAAAGCTTCAGACAGTTGCGATGACTGAGTCGTGCCATTAAATAGTCTGCCCGTGGTTCCGATCGAGCTTACGCATGAATCAGCACTCTCAGTCTAATTTCGGCTGACTTTCGCCTTTGATTTCCTCATCACACCTGAAGGATCAAGAATAGGCGACGGGTTTGAGTGTGTTCCATGCAACTTATTGACAGATTTAAGTGGTTCCAAGAAAGATCAAAGATCGTAAAATGTTAATTACTTCACAAAGTGCAGATCGAGTGCTCGCGATTCATCACAGATCGAACGAGAACCAAAAATAAGGAACCATAGCGAGTCCACTCTCTGGGTGGTCAGTTCTCTCTTCCCTCCATACAGTTACTCTACCTGTCCAAGGACAGTTCACTATTGTGTACCGTACGCTAACCTTCGTGTCGAGAGAAAGTGATCACTCGATCGAGAGTTGAAGGGGAGGGGGCGGAGTCGAGAGAGGGGGGAGGGGGAGAACTTGGGGGGAGATGAATTCCCCCTTGCATCTTCTGCACTCAGCACATGCTTCAGATTCCATTTTTCGTTTCTCCATAGCTGACTAAGAATAGACAATACCCATGGTCTCTCTACTACCATTAGAGTCTCTGCTCCTTGTTGCTCTGTCTCTCCCACGGTCGAGTATAGTTTTACGTAGTATAGCACGAATGGGCCATAGGTTCGGCAAACACAGTCCAGAAGGCCCCCGATCGGGTTACTAGAACCTCCCCCGGTGTTCCCGCATTCATGTGTATTGCGTCATAGGAGTTGTTGCCAGCCGGCTAGTAGCTTCCGAGTTCTTCTACCGTATCCACTTACCGTACTCGACTACAGCATCCGTCTTTCAGATGCAACTCTACCTTTTGTTACTCGTTCCACTACTTGTTGTCGCACCACCAATTCCGGAGGTAATTATGCAAATTTTTCGAAACATTTATTCATGATGATTCATTGTGGTACGTTCCTGTAGATGTCACTCAATCTTGTCCAATTGTGAAACCTACAAGGGAATCGATAGAATGAATCTGATTAGTGTGACAGCTTGCTTGTTTCTTCCCTTCTTCACACCATCACTCGTTTCTCATTGCCTGTCAGGTATACTTATCAGGAGGCTCAGAAGCAGAGAAGAGTAGAGGGGAGAGAAGGAGGAAAAGGAAGGGGCGAAAGGGTATGGGGCGAGCCTCACCAATATCTGTGATTAGTCATGTTTTCGGGGAAAGAAGCTGCAAATCCATCTCCATTTTCCTTCTCTTCTCCTATGATGAGACATATCATTGATATGATATTGAGAAGAGGAGAAATTGATTGTGATATTACGGTTACAACGGCGATATCTCTTACAGAATCCGGATAGCTCTCAGCTAGGTGCGACTTACACAATCTCTGATCTCACACCGAAGGTACGAGTTGGTCTTTGATCTCTGAAAATGAGAGAATAATCTTCAGATTTTCGTGAAAACGGACGAATTGGAGCTGAACTCGACCAGTTGTCTGCAGTATTCCTTCAATCTCGCTGCAGAAAGAGTCAAGTGAGAACTTCGAAAACCTTCTCAAACCACGAGTTCCTTCGGATTTATTGCCGCTTCTTCTCACAGCCTCTCAAATGCCGTTCATTTCTTTTCTTCTTCTCTTTCTCTTGTTCAAAGTTCGCTTGAGGGAATCGCTAAGTGTCAGTTGAGGAAGGGCGCAAAAAATGTTCGCTTCCGAGAGGAGAGAAAATCATGTGCTTACTTCTCCTTCTCTCTTCTTATTGTTTCTTCTCGCAATCTCCCGTCCTTCAGATCTTTCTCAGACATGCACTAAACAATGCTATAAAGGGTGCAAGAGGGAGGAATATGAGGGAGTAAACTGGCTAGGGCATCTGATTTTTGCGCGGACTCTCGATACAAATAAAGTTGAGTGGTGGCACTTTATAGTGCAGGATATTGCTCATTCCTCTCACTGCTTCCCTCAATCTCTTCTTATCTCAAAACGTTGCGTACAAACAATTTCTCATCACTTTCTCGCGAGAGAACACGAGTATGTGTTGAAGGGATGAAGGGAAAGTGTGATGTACGTTCATGATTCATAAAGAGGATTTGATTGACAGCCAGATTCTATTGAAAACGACGCAGTTTGACACCTGTTCGAAGCAATTTTCGAATCTCGAATTCCAATAAATAGCTCGCATTCTTTAGTACTCGCTGCCCTTTTCCCCCGCTTCTGTTGGCTTCTTCTATCACTACAAACAAACTTCTTTCTCTCTTCTTCTTCCGCAATCAATCGAAGGAGGGAAAAGATCCGCGCAAGAATGCATGATCTCAAGGAATTCCGAGAGCCGCCGCTTGAGGGATGTTTACCCGAACTATCAGAGTGTCTTAGAGGGGCGAGGGAAGAGAATGGAAGGAGTAGCACCGGAAGGAGACTGTTTTTGGTAGTAGTACAAGCCCTGGGGTACATTGAGATCAAGCACTTCTGAGATCAGTTCAAGTGATTCACATTGAATCAACCACTGAGACGCGACCGTCTTTGGTATGGCAATCAGCCATAATGAGTTCTTCTTTCTGCACGGATCGCGGCGATTCTAGTTCACTGCATTCGTGCAGTTTCATGCTCTTTACCCTCGGGCGTTATCAATTCCTAATCAACTCGACAGCATAATCTTCACACCTCTAGGCTTACATACTCCTTCGTATCAACTCTCTCCTCCACTGCAAGCGTAACCCCCAGATTAGTCATTCCTATCTCTCCTTAGAGTCAGTTTGCGAGTGTGTTTAGACATCGGTCGTGACTGTATACAAACGCCCTGTGGGAGGGCGAAAGGGGTTGATAGAGAGAGGCTGGCACGAAACCTTTCACGTTTTATGCAACATTTTGATGGTGCCGAAGGATTTAGAACGAGAGGCGAGGGACTGTCACTCAAGTATGCCGTCTTTGAGCTCCGATTTCTATCTCTCGATTCTAAGTGTCAATTGCAACTGAGGGAAACGAATATGCTGAGTAGCCACTCTCTCCTTATCATTAGCCTCTGCTGATGGTTTGACACTCTCTCCACTCTTCCTGATCTCTCATCAGTTAGATAGAATGAGGGAGTGCCCCCGAATGGAGAGAGTCTTGACCACTCCTCTGCATGATTCCCTCCTGGCACGGAAAAGGAATCCGTCGCTGGCTCCTTATCATTTATTGCCATTGGTGGCTTTTACGGTGCTACCTCTCAGCAGGTCAAGAGAACAGAGGCAGAATACGCTAGAAACATGAGAGAAAAGAAGGTGTTGAACGCATAGATAGGGCCCGCAAGCTCCGCCCCCTTTCTCTGGACAAGGCGCGCGGCCAAACAGCGTGGAGGAGGAAACACAAAGCTCAAACTGAATCAAAATGCACGTTCTTAGTCGCGTTGAGCAGCTATGACCACCCTCTATCGATTGAGCCCTGTAGGCCTTGAGAAAGTTTTTTCTTTGTTGGTCAAAAATCGATTTGAAAGTTGGGAACAGGCCTATTTCACCCTTTCCTGACAGGGAATATCAAACCTACAGCGATAAATTGATAGACATGGTCCATACCAGCGCGACTAAGAAGAAAATACAAATATTCATCATTTCGTTGAATTGTGTTTTATTTTTAAAGTTTTTAGTACGCGCGTATTTTATTTGGTTCCGGTTATCGCTAAACGCAGTGAAACTTCTCGACTGGCCGTGTGTGTCAGGCGTGTGTGTCACAATGTGTGCACCTCCGCCTCTCGCTCCTCCCCTGATCCATCACCCGGCGTGTCTAGAGCGCACCCTCTCCGGATAAGATTGAACGCGCCCTCGCCATATCGAACAGCTTCGGCTCGATTGGGGGAACCTCTGCCCGTTTGGAGCTTGAGGGATGGGCAAAATAAGCTCCGCCCCTTCCTCTCCCCCTCTCGCATTTCTCCCCTTACAAACAGTGCCTTCCGCGCGCACGTTTCGTGCTCTAACTCAGCTTAGGGGCAAGATAAAGACTTTCGGTAAAAAGCATGTTGTTATTGGAGTCCTGGGGGATAGCTTGGATACACTTTTGAGCCCATTGCTTGACATCGGCTATGGGCGTTGCGGCCCCTACGCATAGACCTAGTTCCAGACACTGAATAATGACCGAGATAGTAAAATTCAGATAACTGATCGTTGATCTTTAGATTACGTGCATACGAGTGTCTGATGGGCGAGAATGGATACTGCGTCATGAACAAGGTACGTTTCCAAGCAAGATTCATTCATTCTGATCATGCTGATCATTCACAATGATTTCAGCACGCATACGTGCGCAAGTCGGGGAAGGCGACGGTCGGATGCAGTTCGTTGAGGCCGTGGTACGTCATATCTTTCGAGCCCCTCTTTATCTGACAGAATCCTTCAGCTTGATCTGTTCTTCCTAACATAATAAATATGCAGGTACCGTCACTCGAAGACTTACTCCTTCTACTTCACTCTTGAGAGGAGGGAAAGAAAGTGAGGCTTCTGATGCAATTTTTGAACTTCTTGAATGATGCATTGCTGCTCTTGTCTGTTTTTCCCCAAAGATTCCCCAAAGATTAATCAATTGTTTGGCAGGTACGGCAACCGCGTGAACCTGAAGAGGAAACGCGCCCGCAAGGTTGGGTTTATCACTATATTTATGCATTCGTGATCCGTTCAAGCCGAATCTATAGTCCGTGATTGCCTTTCCCTCCAACTCAGATCATTGTGAGAATTGACGGCTAGGGCAATGGATTGACCACTTGAAAATGCCTTGAGTGATAGTGGGAAACTGACCATTACCCAATGTGTGAGACGGTGGGGGAAAGACAAACAAGGGAGATATGATAGTGCTTCTGGAGATAGAGGGGAGAAGTCTAGACTAATGAGATTGTTTGAGCTTCTCTGTCATAGAATACTTTGGAGCAACAACTATCATCTCAATGACTGAAATATTCAGTGAAATCTGGATGATGATAAGATTCTCTCTGCAGGTCCGTTCGAACGGTCATCTCGATGCAAAGAAGATCGGTGAACTAGTTCTCGATGGAGTTCGACCCTGCTCTGAAGTGTGCAACTTCGAAGAGATGCCCGTCCCTCCCAAGGAGGCTCGAGTCAACTAACTCCCTTCCCTTTCTGAGCTCTAGTGGTACCCTAGCTGTAAATGGAGTTCCGTAGCCCCTGTCGATACCTCATAGTACCATTCCTAATTCTCTCTTCGCTCATGCTTTGTAATCATTTTTCTAGTCAATCACCAACTGGGTTTCTTCTCGTCTAGCAATATTGAACCCTCTCCGTCCTTCTCTTCCTTCTATCGAGTCATCTCATCGTATCTATAATAGTGACAGTAGAACTAGCCATAATTCGACTTCTAGTTCGGCTAGCCTCGCTAATAATTCGTTGCTAAGATTTTCACTGCCTTTTCTTCTAACTGCCCTTTTCCCTCTTCGTCTCCCGGTTCGTCAAACGCCGGTTCGCTGTCTTTTGCCATTTAGAATGCAATTATTTTCCTGCAAGCTTACTGTATTTTGATAACGACGTTCGATTCATGACGATAAAATGATAAAGATTCAATATCGAACGCATGTACAAGAACGATTCAAATAAAATTTCTTTACAATTTTTTTTATTCTTTCTTCGAAATTCTGGTCCAAAAAGTGAAGCGATGGAGATGCCCAGATCTGCCGTCAGATGTCTCAATGAATAGGGCTAGTTGCGTATTTTGCAGAGAACGATGGAAGAGCGAGTGATCGGGTGAATGCGAGAGAGCGGAGGAAGAGAAGGTGTGAGGAGAAGAGAAGAAGAGGGACGAGTTGGAGTGATCGGAAGAAGGTGGAGATAAGAGTCTCAAAAGAGAGTTGCTCACAGCCGATGAGCCTCAGTTGCACTTCGCTTCCGCTTTATTATTTCTTGCTAGCTATCTACTACTGCTTACACGCTTTTGCAAGTGGCGTGAAACGTCTCAGTGATAAGACGCTGTCACGCGAGTTTGTTGGTGACTTGAGCAGCGTTGCATGAGTCAGCATAGCGGAATACATTTTCGTTCGCGATTCACGTTTTTGAAAATTTCAGTGCGTATTTGACCGATTTCAGCCAGAATGCTAGAACAACAAAAGGACTTAGTTGTACTCGAGCATTGTGCATTAAGAAAACCCCGGAAAGGATGGATCTATGCCGGCAAGGTGAAATAAGTTATCTATCGAACCTATTTATTTCTCTCGTATTCTCAGATAAGCTACGAAGAGAAGAAGGTGTTGGGCTCAGGCTCTGCTGGAACCATCGTGTTCAAGTAGTGAAAGCAGTATTAAATGTTTACATTATTTATTTTCAGAGGAATGCATGATGATCGAGAAGTTGCGGTGAAGCGAGTGCTAAAACAATGCATTCAGTTAGTGATGAGAGAGAGGAAAGCACTCCTTGATACTGATTCTCATGAAAATATTATACGATATCATGGAACGGTGAGAAGGAATTTATAAACTGTCTGTGAATTAGTGCTCTATTACAGACAATCGATAAGAATTTTCGATATATCGCTCTTGAGTTGTGTATGGCTTCACTTAATGATTTCGTGAAGAAGAAAAAGGTATGATATTTCGGAGAATCATTTTAGATAATTCGCTAAATGCGCACATTTACTTTGCTATAAAATATTATGCTCAGGAACTCAATATTTCTCTCACACAAAAAGAAATTCTCCTACAGGCAACAAAGGGTCTTGCGCATCTCCATTCATTTGTAAATCCGATCGGTAAGCTCTATGACAGGTTCTTAATCAATAACGATTGCAGTCCACCGAGATCTCAAGCCCGAGAACATTCTATTCTGCAACAGAGGCGGAACGGTGCGAGTCGTAATATCGGATTTCGGGTTGAGCAAGCAAGTCCGAGATGACATGTAATCATGAGGCTCGTGAAGTAACTCTCATTGATTTTTTTTCAGGAGTGTTCTGTCTAACGGAAGTGGAGTAGTAGGTACTCCCGGATGGATGTCACCAGAAGCACTCAATGAGCAGAAATTGGTGAATCTGCAAAGAATGACGCATGTAGCTTCAAAGGACCAGATTTCAGTCATCTAAAACTGATATATTTTCACTCGGGTGTATTTTATATTTCGTGCTCACGGAAGGTTCTCATCCATTCGGAGATCATGTTCTTGAGCGACCAGGCAGAATCCGCAAAGGGCAATATCGGCTGAAAGGACTTCCTTCATCCGGTGAGCGCTAGGCCGTTTCTTTTGAGCCGCACAAAAGCATCAAAAGTTATGACGGTATTTATACAGCAATTTGTGAATTTCACAGAGAGTTCTCACCTCATTACTCTTGCCATTTCCCACATCCCGGCACTTCGTCCACCTGCAATTTCCATTCTAAGCAATCCTTTCTTTTGGGAATCGAAGGAACTTGTGGACTTCCTTTGTGACGTATGTCTTCTCATCGATTCCAGGCTAATCAATTCATTATCTTTTTTTTCTAACAAATTAAAGACGGGTAGGATTTAGAGTGTGAGTCCATGTTCTTCTTTTTAAATTGTATGTAGTTGCTTACAAGCCGCTGTTTAGTCTTCCGATCGACTAACTATGAGTGATGATTTCACGAATCTCTTGACGAAGAAAATGCATAGCAATGGGAAAGCAGTTATCAATTCAAATTGGATAGAGCAACTATGTGATCCACTCAAGAATTGTGAGTGTTACATTTCCGAATTTTCGCTAAAAAGATGAGTACTATCGTTTAATTATCTCGGAAACTAGACGGTAGTTTGTTTTTACTACAGTACAAAACGAGGAAATTCAATTTTGAAGATGCCAAGACTGGCAGAGATGGGATGCGACCGTTGTCTGGTGATTCTTCAAGAGATCTCTTAAGATTCATTCGAAATCTGAAGCACCATCACGCGTGAGCTTTTCCGCTTTTTATTACAAACTATTACACAAAGTACATAAATAGTTGTGTAGGCAACTTCCGGCAGAAGTTCGGCACTCTCTAGGAGATAATCCTAACGAAATCGCCAACTTCTTCACTGAACGATTCCCAGAAGTAAGTGGTCATTACGGAAAAACAAAACTGAACTTTATTAATATAATATCTCAGTTTCTTCTTCACGTGTATGATGCTATGGTTTGGTGTTCCGATGAACCCGCATTTCAACAATATTATTCCGATGAGGTGCATTTTTTTCTCATCGTTTCAAAATGATCCAATGCTTGTTCATAGACAAACCCGAATTGTTCCATTGCCAGGTCCGATCTCGGATGATCACAGAACGAGACCAAGCTAAACTAGAATTATCGACTAAACCAAAGGTTAGATTGCGCTTTGAATTTCGTAGTAGGAAGTAATTTAGAAGCCTTCTGGTTCAACTTAATCCTCGAAACAACGACAACCCGGAAACGTTGCGAACCCAATTCGGAATGCTAACGGAAACAGCGCCCCAAGAAAGAAGTCAAGTAGTACGAAAGCAAAACAATTGCAATAGTGCCGTATTTTGTTTACTCATCTATTTGTAGTGTTTGTTCTTCACAGTAGGAGTACATTAAGGTGGTCTCAGATTCGTAAAATCGGTCCACTGATTTTTGTGATTTGAATAAAATGTCTGGAAAAAACTTTAATGTTTCGCTGTTGTTATTCATTCATTCGTACGTTTTCAAAATACAGAAGGTATACGACCTGCAAATTGTGATGGACAGTGTGATGTCATTAATAACTCACAAAACCCGTGCAATTATGTACTTCATGAGATCATTCGAAGGATTGAAAATATTCATTCTTCTCGGGAAGTAAGATACGGACAAATGGAGAATTTGTGTGCTAATCAGTTGCGGATTCGTCCGTCAAACCTGGTTCGTCAAACTCCGGTTTGCTGCCTTTGGCCATTTAGATAACTATCATTTTGCGCACACTTTCTGAATTCCGATAACGACGTTCGATTCATGACGACAAAATTCAAACGATTCGGTGTTCATTATATAAATTCGGAGACTAACATAAACACATCCATGTTCTCAGAGAAGCAAAAAATGGCAATTATAAATCACATAAAATAAGGAATCTCATGGATTTTACTTAATCAGCCTAGTTGCGTATTTTGCAGAAAATGAGGGAAGAGCTAGAGGCTGCACACTTTTGTGAGAAGGCAGGCAGCAAAGGAGGTGAAACAGAAGAAGAGTGGACGGATGGTTAGAGTGACCAGAGAAAAGAGGAGACAAGAGTGAGAGATTAGGATCTCTAAAGAGAGATACTCTTTCGCGTCTGACTTTCGCTTCGAGGGAACATTCAAATATGAGGCGACGCTCTTTGCAAAACGTTTTGATCTTGATATCTATTTAATTTTTTTAGTTCATAATTCTTCTTGCTTTTATTTTTCTGATTATGTTTGTGCTTTTGATGAGTAGTATGAGGCGCGTCTTTTAGTGGCAAGCGGCAAAGTTAGGTTTGTTGTGAATTACGCGTCGCAACATGAGCCAACGTGCTAGAAATTTCCAGCTGGCTGGATTCATATACTATCAAATCAATCAAGTCACTTTTCTCGTAATTATGATTTCTGTTTTTTCAATACAATATTTTGAATTCAGTGCAATGGAAGAGGCGAACGAAGAAACTCCCGAGGAAACACTGAAAGAAGTAGGTGAATGTGAGCTCCCCGTGTTGTCTAAAGTTCCTCTTCACAACTGACAATGTTCGAATTCCCGAACTTTGATTTCTCGGGTCCCAGTAGAACAATCAATGTGAAAAACTGAGGTAAAACTGTGGCAACCGAGGTTTCAAGTCGTTTGTTGCACTGGGAACTGGGAAAAGAGATATAAAAATGAGGGCGTTCAAATTCGAATTTTCTAAATCAGGTGCGCAGGGGAACTTCAGCTTTTATATATATCTTGTGTATGCAATTAACGTTGAGAAACTGATGATTACAAATAGATATCAATGGTTTTCAAGATTCAATACAACGAAGAAGACGTACTGGGACAGGGAGCTTATGCGAAAGTATTCAGGTACCAAATGCGATATCAGTTATGCGATTACCATTTGGGCGTTTTTTACAGGGGAACCTTTCATGGTCGAGAAGTGGCTGTGAAAAGAGTGGATGTACTTCACTTCACTCATATTGAAAGAGAAATTGATGCGTTGATTAAATCCGACAAGCATGTCAATGTTATTCGTTACTTTGGAACGGTGAGACTATATTCACTCGGAGTTTTTTAGAAAATAATTTCGCTATTACTCACTCAGGAATCGAACACCAAGTTTCACTTTCTCGCGCTCGAGTTTTGCTTGGCCTCGCTCTATGACCATGTTCAAAAGAAGGTATTAAGATGAATGCATTTCCAAAATGTAAAAAAATGCTCAGATACCTGACATAACTCTAACCACGGAAGCTATTCTTGAACAAACAACGAAAGGGCTGGATCATCTTCATAGCATCTCCATCGGTATGTTTATAACAGTGAATCAAATATCGACATTTCATTGCAGTTCACCGTGATCTAAAACCTCATAACATACTGTTTTGCTCTGGCGGAAAACAGCTAAGAGCTGTTATTTCTGATTTTGGGCTCAGCAAAATGATTCGGCCCGACCAGTAAGAAACACATTTTTACGAATTGTTCTATTTTCAAATTTAGCAACTCGCTCTCGAACGGTAGTGGGACTGTGGGCACTCATGGATGGATGGCACCCGAAGTATTGATGGGAGCTAGTACGGTGCGTGCTTTTGAGAAATAATCCATCTGCAAACATCTACATTTTAGTCGTATCCGATTGACATATTTTCACTTGGATGTATCATATACTATGTCGTAACGAATGGATCTCACCCATCGGTAGATTTCCAATTAGTGATGATCAAAACACCGGGTAAACACAAATTTTCGCTTGATACTGCATTATATTTACTATACTACAATGAAACTACAATGCAGAAAGTCGAAATCTTATTGCTGCCTGCCTGAACTACTCGCCCGCTAATCGTCCATCCGCATCAGCCGTTCTCTTTCATCCATTCTTCTGGGAGAAGAGATACCAACTAGAATTCTTCTGTGACGTATGTTCAATACGTTTATATTCTTCGTGTTTCAGTATTTCAAACACAATACAGGTATCTGATCGATTCGTGGGAGAGGGTTATAAGTCTTCCCTGTCGAAGAGAATACAGAAGAATGGAGCGAATGTAATTACGTCCAACTGGATTGAACGGCTCTGTGATCCAATGCAGCAAAGTGAATTTTATAATTTTACATAATAATTTTTTGAATGGATTCAACGGGAAGGTGCATTGAAGCGTAGGAATACTTTTAAGATGTCAAACTTTCGAATGGAATCCGACGTCCGTACGTCTGTTGGTCCGTGCGCTCACTTCTCAGACTTATCAGGAATATAAGACATCATCCCAGGTTCATCTCCAGTTGAATTCGTATATTAACTTGATTTTAAATCAACTGTTAGAGCCTTTTCAGACAACTGCCTCAAGAACTTTTGTATCTGGGGAACAGCAAGCATGAATTGGTCTTGTACTTCACCAGTCGATTCCCTGATGTAAGATTCCTTGTGCAAGCAGAATATAAATTTTTCTTTAGATGCTAGAAGTTGAAGTTCTTCCAATTTTTTCAGTTGCTTATGCATGTCTATGAGGCAATGGAATGGTGCTCAGATGAAATGCCATTCGAAGAATATTACTCGAAAGACGTGAGTATAATACTGTACCATTTCAGTAGATCACGAGTGAACATGGTTGTGATGCTGCCCCTTGCAGGTGCGCACACAGATGGGAGAAATTCGTGATCACACTATGGAGATAATTGAAGATGTGGACCCCGATACAAAGGTTTCTTCGCTTTAGATGATTGAAATCAAATTAAACATTCTTTCAGGAAGAACCTTCTGAGCCTTCTGCTGAACACTCGCATCCATTACGAGAATATGTAAATGGAACAGTAAATCAATGGGGAGGAGGCAAGAGGCGCCGTCCCAACCCGGAGAGAATAGTCGTCCAAAGGAACTCGTCGGGTGACAGAGGAACAGAGGATGATGAATCGATGCAGGTACCGATGAAATTCATATTTTCACATGTTATAAGCGATAAACACTGTTATTCTTCGTAGGCGGTCGACCATCTCGAGAAGACCTCTGAGTCGTCAGGGACGAGCGATGAATTGTCGATCGAAGAAGAAACGGAAGATGACGAATGGAATGATTCGGATGAGGAGAACCGTAAGCCAGCCACTCGCAAGCTCTCTCGCTTCGTCAGTGTCGGCTTTCTGCGATTTGAATCGATGAATGGATCAGAAGACGAGGGATCGAATGAATTCGGAACCGTCACCCTAGGCAATTCGGAGAATGAAAAGGAACAGAGGGAGCAGAGGAGAAAGCAGGTATGTGCGATGCCAGTATGTTTCTCCTAATCTCTTTGAGCAAACCGAGTGATTAAGGTGCTTGTCGTTGCAGGATACATACGTGACGATACGCCTTGTGATGGAGATGGGTGACTACCACGCGAACGAGATCACACTGGAGGAGGTACGATGGACAGCGAAAACGATTCGGTAGGTCTAGTCAATTGCCTTCTTCCAGGTTCGCGATGAGATCTTCGGGATCGTGGGAGCGGATAAGTACTGGAAACCGTCGCTCACCATCGTATTCAAGTGTTTCATTGCCGCAGCCTTTAGGAAGGTACGGTAGAGGAGACGACCGATTGATATCGATTGGTCACTGTAACAATTCTAATTACTTGCTTGCATGCCGCGAGAAGAGCCGAAATGTTGCCGAAGTTCGGCCACGTCCTCTCCTACTGTCTGCTGAAGAAAGAAGAGGAGAAGGATGAGAAGGGTAGAGAGGATATCCTCAAGGGGTACGGTAGATGCGATCGACATCTGACGTTTCGTTGTTTACAGGATCACCCAGTCGTGTCTCAAAATTATTGAGGAGGGGCAGTGTAATTATACGTCAAAGATCTGGAAGTTCGCCGCTGAGGTGCGATTTCGGATGCAGTTTTAGCGACAGAAGCCTTACCTAATTAAATAAAAGGGAGCATTCTGCGTATTTCAGGTGTTGATAAACGCGCATCTGCCGTCGGAGGGTCTCTTCGAGGGTGCTCATCCCTCTCTAGCCGACTTCAAGGATGTCTTTCTCAATGCGGCGAAAGACACGCGAAAACCTTACTCCCTCTTCGTATCGGTCCTCAAGCGATTGGTGAGTTGGGCAGACGGTAAAATGGGCGATTGTTGAGAGATAGAAATTGTGCGATTACGAATTTCTTCCATTACAGGCGGAGATGCACTACGAGCGTGGTAGGGATGGATACAAGGAGGTGATGTCGAGGGTGTTGAACGACGATTGCAAGACTATAATTGAACACATGAACGAAGAGAAGGTACGGCTTTCCTGCTTTATGGAATAAAATCGGATTAGGTTGGTTAATATAAATTATAAATCAATAATCTTTCAGCTGAATAATGCTCTGATGAAGACGAAACTGGCGTTCGCGGAGAATCTGCATGTGCTCATGAGACAAGGAGAATGACTGAAGGGGAAGAGCGATTGCATGATTCCGCTTTAGACTACCAAATTTTATCTGCTCTCCCTTATGAGAGTCTCCCTGTCCTTTCAACTTGTTTTCAATCCATTTTTGTGATTCCATGGTCCTTGTAGCTCAGTGCGATTTATTCTCCTCTCGACTCAGTCCTGTGTTTCACTATTCGATCATTCTTATTTCCGTTTCACTCTGACCCGAACATGAAAAAATAAACGTCGAATTCTTTCTGTCGAAAACAATATCATCTGATATCATCTCTGTACTGAATTAAAAATGGAGTATCTTGAATGGACTTTGTATGCAAATGTGTCTTGAAAGTGACACTGAATATTTTGAAACTGTAAAACGTATTTTACACTGTAAGTGAAACGAAAAGAAGAAGAAAGCAAGCGTTGTGCTTATCAGTTGTGAAACACGAGGAGAGACGGCGAGAAGCGGAATAGCACGCATACAAGAGAAGCGTTTGCTATTTGAGTCATAACTAGGATTTCATCTTTTTGAATTCTTCATGCTCATATTAATTTATCGTTTCGTGTAAAATTCTCATTCACTGTTCAATGTATGTACAAATTGATCGACGGAACTATGAGAGTTTCCTCGTATGTATTTGTGTGTTAATCAATCACTAACTTCTCAGCATGGATAATAAAACTACGAAGTCGAACTCTGATCGCAATACAATGAAAGCAAACCCAGGTTTCGGTGAGTTTCTGAAGCCATACACATTTTATATTGGTCATTCTAAAGGCGTGATGAGGCCAACAATGTATACATTTACAAAAATAATTTAAAAGTAAACATTTACAAAAATCATTTTTGGATAAAATTGTAGAGCAACCTGAACGAACAACACCTAGTGGAAGTGATCGTTATCATGGAACGCCTCTCTATCAACGCCCCATTCCGTGAGTAAATATGACTGAATTTAGAGTAAAGACATCATGGGAGTATTCAATAGATACACTTCAGCACTATCAAATGGTCGGAACGTTTTGAAGTGCAACTCCCGGGAGTTTCTCGTCCTTCGAATGATCCAGTGTAAGCGAGTTTGTATTCATAGGCAAAAAGAAGATGAAATTTGGACGATCACAGATTAAGAAGAAGCATTTCTTCAGGACGAATAACACTGGAAACCAGAAGATAGACCTGAAACCTAACCAGAAGCCGCCACCGAACATGGCCAAGCCGAACAATCTCGATTCAACGGCAGCTATTGAGAATAAATCGAAGACTCCTGCTGGTGAGTATCTTTCCCGTTCAAAATGGGACAATATTTTAGCCACTGGACCGGGCCCCTCTTCACACAAAGATGTTAAATCTTCATGTGTACTCCCACCTGAAAAGACAACATGGATAAAAGTCGGACAGGTGCGTTATTTACAATCAATGTAATGAATCAGACATTACCTATTCACATTAATATTGCAGGTACAATACGATTGGAATGACAAATTGGGAACAGGGAACCAGGGCACGATCGTGTACAGGTTCGATTAACATCAATCACCATTTCATATTCTCATTCAGAGGCAAATTCAACGGTCGTGAAGTGGCAGTAAAACGAGTGCTCCTGGAGTTTCTCCCGACTGTCGATAGAGAAGTTGAACTGCTTAGGGAGTCTGACAATCACGCTAATATCATTCGATACTTTTGGACAGTGAGTACTTACTACTGCTCACCACGAGAGGAGCGATTTCAGGAAACCGACAATCACTTTCGTTATTTAGTCCTCGAGCTGTGTACTGCATCGTTGTATGATTATGTTGAGAAACAGGTGAGATTTTTCACTATCCAGGATGAATTCTCGCATGATTCTGCAGTCTACTAACACTATTGGCATACCACAAACATTTTTCAGAAAATTCGTGACTCAATTGTCCTCACACCTCTTGAGATACTACAACAAATGACAGAAGGACTTGCTTATCTTCATTCGATAGATATA
>LS490420.1:212408-224014 GCA_900490845.1 Pristionchus japonicus
ACTCACAATAATATGAGCTCAATACACAACCCCTGTGTTGTAGTATCGAACTTGTGTGGACAAGACAAGAAAATATGAGAAGCAATTCATTCCATGGTTCAGAGTAGAGAAGGGAAGTGAGAAAGATATCCAGCAAGAGGGGGGATATTGGGCGGAGTCAATGACTAACATAATGCGTGTCGTCTACTAGCCGACACAGATGCATACATCGCGATTGGAAGCATATTTCTCACCAATCCACTCTTTGTCTTGGAGAGCAACAGCTTTGGGTCGGACGAGAGGCCCTTGCGGGTGCTTCGCCTGATTTGGTCATCAAATTGTCATCTTGTACTAGTCCAAGGTGACTTACAATGAGTCTCCATCCGGCTCTGCACGTGAACTGGCAGGGGTAGAGTCCACTGGGGACGACTTGCAGTGGTGCAGTCGTGCAGTTATCACATTGCAGAGGAATCCAATTGGCGGAGGAACAAGCTGCATACGGATGATAAGTGCATCACATCAGCCATGCCGAAGTAATGTTTCAGACGCACACGACTGATTGTGAGTAAATGATTCACTAACCAGCGAAGTAATCGGAGGGTTCCTTGATGCATCCAATCGATGGATTGGCCGGCATGGCTATTGTGGACCGAACTGAGTACGCTTTGCCTGAAAGATTCCCTTCAGTTGAACTCTTTGATCAGTCCGTTCACTCACCATACCACTTCCCGGACTGGCACACCACCAGTGAGAACTCCCATCCGGCTTGAGCTCTGGTCATGTCCGCTGGAGACTTCAGTCTATATCCCGGTTCGCATATCATCTCGCAGTTTCCTCCATCGGGCCACACTGATCGAACGATGAGCTTCGATGTTTCCGGACCAACATTTGCGATCTGGCATCCGCAGACTGAATGAGAATTATTATTCATCATTTTCCTCCTGAGTAAATCGTATTCTCGAACTCACTGGCAAGAGGCTTGGTTGGCTTATCTGGCTCGCACCCGACGAAGAGCGTAGTGAGATTGGAGATTACGGCTCCTCCAGTCAG
Source organism: Pristionchus japonicus (assembly GCA_900490845.1). Taxonomy (NCBI): domain Eukaryota; kingdom Metazoa; phylum Nematoda; class Chromadorea; order Rhabditida; family Neodiplogasteridae; genus Pristionchus; species Pristionchus japonicus. The sequence continues at coordinate 213,438 of LS490420.1, forward strand.
TGGAAGCCCTAGAATGATACTAGTGTTCTCAAGATCGCATTTTCTATCATCAACCACTCCACGAGTCTCCAGATGCAGAGAGTTCAGTGTACCGTTGAGCGCCCGTAAGTGAGTTCACTGTGTTGGCCTGGATAGAACATCGCTCAACTATACAATAGTTAGCTAATTGAATTCGAAGTCTACAGTGAGTTGTCCTCACCACGAGCCTCGCTCCAGGAGAACAAGCCAGCTGACACTTGTTCCATGTTGGGAGAGGCATCAGTTTCGTTGCATCACAAGTGGAACATGCAGAGAGGGGAGAGTATGAGGCATCGCATTCTGGAACAGTTGAAAGTGAAAAACCCAAGTGTTTTACGATAGAAGGAATAAATGTTCTCACTGGAAGCTTGAGTTCTCACGCAAGTGAACGTCGGCGAGGTTGATTCGAATGCGGAAGAGAGAGTAGCAGAGCGGCCTGGTGAGTACGGAAAATCATTCAAAAAAAATCGCACGAATACACTGACCGAACCATCGATGGGCATAGCAAGTAGCTGCAGTGAGAATGCCTGCGTCCGCTGCATTGTTGGACTGAAAGGACTGAATGCTTCTATGGGAAGCTCGATGGATCTCACCTGTAGCTGGTATCCGGGAGCGCAGACGAGAGTGCAAGTGCCGGCTCCGTCGTGTCGAGAGAGCAACGCTCCATTGAAGCACGTGTCGCACGTCTTGGAAGTGTGCGTGCAGCCACAGACTGCAAAGTAGCCCTCTTATCGTATCCAATTTATCGCTGCATTTGCATACCAGGTCCATTGCTCGCTGGAGCGGGAGTGATCAGTGCCGCTGGTTCGCATGTGAACTGGGCTGCCGATGGTTTCAGTGTGAATGCAGCCTCGAATTCGTTGAGGCCGAACACTGAAAAAAAGCATGGAAGTTGGATCAAAATAAAATTAGGAATCCTTTTCATCTCTTCCCACTAACCTCTCCACTGCTCTCCCGTGAAAACAGCTTCGTTCGCTCGAATGACTTGACGAGTCTCATCCAGCATCTCAATTATCATCTTGTATGCTGACCCTTTCGTTCAATCTTACCACCAATCTAAATCCCTTGTCACAAGCGAGTATACAATTGCCATTCTTAGATGGGAGAGGGATGAGTTTATTCTTGTCGCAGCCATAACACTCGAATGTCGAGTATGTGGAGGCGTCGCAGGCTGGACGAATTAACGAGTAACAGATGGTCATTGGAGATCAACTCACATGCATGAATCGTCTGAGGCACACAAGAAGTGGTGATGTATCCATAAGGCGCCGGAATGTTGGAGGAAGTAATGTTTGAGTTGGAACTCGCTGGAATGAGAAGAGCGATTCGATCAATCAGAGACGACTGCTCACCACTCCAATAGCCTCCCTTGCAAGAGATGATGCTCGTTTCGCCTTCCTGTAAATGTGCTGTCAGCACTACCAAAAGCAGGATAAGAAAGTGAACAAATGCAAACCTCGAGTACGTAACCCTTCGCGCATCCAATTGTACACTTAGCACTGTAGGCTCCGAATCCGTCGAGTAGAAACAGTTGCTTGTAATCGCAATTGAGACACCCAGAGAGTTTGTACCAGCAGCCACAAGCTACAAAAAGCTCTCTTCGCATGGCTATTCCACTAAAGATTTCAGATCAGTAGGGTTTTGCCAAGATCCTACAATGAATCCGATGATACTTGTAGGTTCAAATTATTGTAGAACCTACCAGGTTTCACACTATCGGGAGGAGTTCTCGCTACTTCCGCAGGCGGAATGTATCTGCAATAGATCATAGGCGCATTCTCTGATAGAGACCGGATTCACCTCTCGCAAGTGACCGATACTCCTCCGATGTAGTCTTTCCTGCTAGCGACACTTTCCATTTTTTTACCTGGAAATTATTGTTCCATTACGATTGGGTCAATGAAGAACCTTTCCACACTCCTTTTTCGTACGATAGCTCAGCCATGACACTCGAAGCGTTCTTCTCCTACAAATTGTTTTCGTTAACTTTCACTCATCATTTTTTTGCCACTAACGTAGAGTCGATAACCCTTGGCACAATTGAGCATGCAGGGGCTTTTCATTCCCTTGATCGAACGAAGTTTATCGGGATTGCACTCCATTCCAGGTCGGCAAGGAGATATTTCATAAGGCTGGTTACAACCTGGAACAGCAGCTGTTTCACTCGAACTACATCAAAATAGCTTCGAAACTAACTTGAATAAACCTTCTCGCAACTAAACGACGATCCTTGAACTGGCTAGAACGAGTCGGAGTTCGCACTCACATCTGTAGAAATGCGTTTGAAACGAGGTGTAAATCGGCCCAAGATGACGAAGATGACAACTCACAGATCCACTGTCCATTGTAGCACCATGCATACGAGATCTCGTCCCTTCGACTCTATACAAATGTGATCCTTCGGTGCAGTCATGATCCAACCCACCACTAGTCTGTATCCAGTATCGCATTGCAGTGTGCAGTTGCCGTTTCCTTTGCCTGCCGAATCCTGCAACGATTTGCATGATTGCTCGATCAATTCCAGATTGACTGGTTCAACCTGAATGAACAGCTTGGATGCATCGTAGGTTGCTACGGAGGTATCGGCAGAGTATGGACAGCCGCACTCTGGAAGGAGGAAATTAAGTACGTAATAACTTGGCTTGTCTCACCCTCAAGCGGAACAGTAACTGGAGGGGCTGCAGTGGTTGTAGGGCCTAGAAATATCAGTTTTCCCGGATTCAGAAAAATTGATTGTGTGCAATCTGCACATGATCTCTTCTGTTGTTCTCAGTTGTTTACCCAACACTACTATCCGATTTGACTGTAAAATCTGCAAAACAGTAAGTTTAATTACTCTCTAGAGTGTGACCGATGTGATCTGTGGCGTGACGATCACTTGGTCTCACTAGCAAGAATCGAATGAGCGACGAGAGTGATTGAGATCGACGAGCGCAAGGTCGCATGTTTTGCTTTGATGAAAATGTTTTGAAAAAAAAGGTAGAGTTCGCAAGTTCTATTCAACTGATCATTGATATTCAAAAGTCCGCGGAACATGCTCCAAAATGTTAGAATGAAATCATTTCTTCGATGAGTGGATTGCATTGATGAGGCGACTGCATTGCTTCCTACTCTTCCTCGAACCAACAAATTTGAAATGATAGCTTGCTGCTCCTCGATCAAGAAAGACTATTTCAATGTTCATTTTGACACATTTTTTCCTGAGATCTCTTCACCTTGTGCATTCGCCAATAGCAGATACAGCTGCCCGGCCAGAAAGAGCCGAAGCATCTGATTAGAGAGGACGATTAAGAGAAAAACAATGAATGGAGATACTACAAGAGAAGTATGCAAGATGGGCTGCGATCTTATGCTGCACAACAGTTAAATAGGCGAAACCACCCAATCTCATGCGGTCACACTTCACCACAAAGTTTAATGGGTGAGCTTCCAAAGGTTTTTCAAGGTTGAGATAGAAAGTAATTCTGAAGGTTCCAAAATAATCATGAATTTCCCAAGAAAAACACCAGTGCGAAAACACTCTCATTTCTTTGTCGAAATAATTGTACATTCCATGCCGATTGTTCAAAATATGTATTTTTATTTATAAAATTCATATTTTGAACATTATTAATTTTACTTGTTTCCTTGTACATTGATCTGTAATATTCCGTTTGAAGTTTGGAGTGAGTAAGCAGTGAGAGAAATAGAGCACATTCATTAAAGTCAGTTCGTGATAGATGGAGCTGTGAATGTGTTCACCGCTATTTTGAACCGTGAAGAATTTGGGCGCATTGATGCTCTGTTGTTGTTTCTAATCAAAATCGCTCATATTCCCGTCCTATTTCATTCCATTTGAATACATTATCCGATTGTCCGATGGTCGTCTTCTCACTTAGCCGCGAATATCGATGTAGCTACTCACAACTTGTTAGAAACAGTTGCAATTAATCTCATGCATTAAGACATGGAGGAACAGATGCTAAAATTGCTTGAACAGCGGCAATCTATGAATATCCGAAGAAAAGTAGCCGATCAAGATAGAATTGATCCTCACCCGATAATACAGCCTCCAAAGTCACCTTTTGAATCACTACCGCCAGAGTTGATTGTGAAGATTATTGAGGAAAATAACCTACCTCTGGAGGTACGCAAATCGCTTTTGAATTATAGATTTTATGAAATCATGTTTTGACACGTAATTACTTATTGAGGATCGAATGAATCTCCGTCTCACTTGCAAAACAATGAAGAAGATGGTAGCAGAGTGCAAGTATACTCAGGATAAACTTATTCTAGACACCAGAGACACTGAAACGCTCATCTACGGGCTACTCGAGGTAATTCCATTTTCTTTTCAGCGGAAATGATCTGATGAACAAACTCCATTCAGACTCGTACAAGAATAGAAGATCCTTATTCAATTCCGTTCAATCGCACAGCTTCATTTGTTCGTCTCATGCTTCGATTGTTTACGAGAGCTCACTTCAAATGCATTCAACTCCATTCGGTATTTTCCTCCAATTGTGAGATGTCACAAGCATATTTTCAGGTTGACTTTAGATGGAATTTGCCAACCCGATGGAGGTACTCAGCGGTGATTACGAATCTGTTTAACCATCTTTCTTGTGATTCTCTCGATATTGTTGGAGACCTCACCGAATATCATGAGAGGTTCAACTGTGGAGAAACTTGATAATATCGAATTTGGCACTTCAGAATGTTCGAAAGAATTGATGGTATGAAGCCGTGTGAGAGGCTCAAAGTGAAACTATTTGGCAAAATCGCACAATCTGAGATTCCCAGACAGTATCTACTCAAATTGCCTCCAGTTACAGAGCTCCTCATTGATATTTGTCCGTTCTATTTGAAGGTATATTTGTTTATGCTTTGAAATTGAAGATAAGCGTCTATTGTTGAGGTCAACGATGAGACACTTCTTCTTCTTGTCAATAAGCATCGGCGCGTCACACTATATGGTAATGTCTGCATTACCCCGCAGACATTCCTTGAAATTGAAAAGGTAACAATGAAAATTGCGTATACTAGTTTAATGCTCAATATAATTATAATGTCTATTCAGATAATCGTCGAAAGGGATCAATCTGTCAATATCAGCCTTTCTTTCGATTCTTTAGTCGCTTGTCTTCGACCGATGGGCATTCAATGGGAAAGAAAAACATTTCTCAGCAACAACAAATCAGTGGAAGTGAGCAATTATCTCATCACCTATTTCTCAGCATTCGGTCTACTGATTTAATAATGATTAACTTTTTTCAAAATATTTTTGATTTCTGTATAGAGCCAAAAAGAAATATTTCACAGATTATGAAAATCAAGAAGGCGACCTACGTGATCGAAAGCGCAACAACGATAATAACTTGCTCCAATTATATGGAAAAGCTACGGAGGATTGAAGTTCGCATAAATAAGAATAAGAAACGCTGATTCGCACTAATCCTGCTTAAAGTTGGTTGTCTCGAATGATTCGATGTACTTTCTGCTTTGCTTATGACTATTATTCCGTCATATTCTTGATTCAAACACATAACAGAATAAATGTTCATTTTCCAACTTGAGAGTTTTTGGGCTTCTAGTTTTTGAGTTTTTGGGCCGCCATTAAGTGCAAGCGAGACGATGGTAATCTCAAACTTGGGTAATTAAACCCCTGAATTTATCATACAGGGAAACGTACATAACATGCAAAGGGAAAAGGATAGAAATGGAAGAGGGAAAAGAAGGGTTTCGATATGAATCATGCTGTCTGGAAGGTTTGCTGGTGATTAATTGTATGATTGTTTGGAAGAATTGGCTTGTCATTACACACCCGAGGGACAAGGAAAAGGGCGAGGTGGCTAGGTGGTGCAATCGAAGATGCAATAGTTGGTACTAATCTGTAAAAATGTGCCGAAGAGAATGAAGAACTGTTGAAATGTAGAATAGTTGCTGAACGTTTGCGGTTGTAGAATTGTAGAATTATTGCAGTTGAATAGTTGTTGCGTGCGATATAGTACGAGTGACTAAAGAAATAAGTTGCAATAGTTGGATTGGTTTCAAATAGGATCGCTGCAGTAGAATCGAAGGATCTGCTGAAGGCGATGTTCCTCCCGGCCAGAGAAAAGATAGAAGGGGTTGGATTGCTGTGCATACTACTAAGTGGAGAGATGCGTTCTCCATGCGCTTAGTAGAAGCGTTGTAGAGCCAAGTGGAACGATGCGGGTTCCCTGCGCTTAGCTTGATGTTGCGAACAAATTACAGAGGACTGAGTGGAGAAATGCGGACTCCATGCGCTCGTCCTTGTAAAATGAAGCTAGATAAGAAAGGACTACAGACTCTAAGTGGAGTAATGCGTCTCCCTGCGCTTAGCTATGTAGTGTGAAGATTGGAAGGAATGGCCGGGATGGATTGGATTGGTTTGAATTGCAAATGGTTGTATAATAATAACTGAATAGATGGATATGAATTGATTATTGCTTAGTAGGTCCGATACAAATTGATGTGTGATGAAGACCATTGCAAGAATGGCATCTCTTGGTGTTGCGACATTCGGTTGCGATGTGGCCATGAGAGAGGCAGTTGTTACAGAGATTCCGTTGCTTGACGGCAATCGATCGATCTCTAGGAGTGGTATATTGCGTACAATGTTGTTCGAAATGTGATCCATCGCATAGACGACAGGATCGAGGAGAGTGATTTGTGTAGCGATTGATTGAAGGATAAGGTGTTGCAGAAGAGTCTTGGATCTCATGCGAATCAGATTCATCGATAATTGAAAGTTCACTTGTTTTGCTTGTCATTATCTCGTGTTGAATCTTCAAATTCTCAACTGAATCTGCGATTGTAGATAGGACGTCATAAATTCCAAAGTTTGTTTTGCGAGCGGATTGTTTGATGATGCTAGTTTGTAGAGAAATTGGAAGTTTGGAAGTCACTAGATTAATAAGTAGATCCGGAGTGTCCATCACGCCATTCGGCATTAATTGTCGAATGATGATGTTGAGCTGTAGATAAAGGGAACGGAGTTGGGGCCCTTCGTGTTCACATTGGGGTAGATTGCGTAGTTTGCTGAGTAAGGCATGATGTCGAAGATGAGGACGATCATACTCCTTCTTTAGTAGAGCGATTGCATGCTGGTAGTTGCTATCTATTCGAGAGAATCCGGAGATGATCTCCAGTGCTTCATTCTTGAGACACATTCTCAAGAGTGCCAACTTGTCAGAGCCTGTGATGTGGCCATGACGGATGAGACAATCGAATGATTCCATGAATTCGGGGAATTTGAGGATATCACCCGAAAATTCTGGAAGTGTGTTTCCTATCAAGGATGCTGTGACGAATGCGTTCGTTGAATCTTGATTGACATATATAACTTTCTGAGCTGCGGGTTCATTGTGATTCAGTTGCGATTCAGTATTGGGGGATGCAGTAGTGGATTCTTGAACTTCAGTTATTGCATGAACTTTGCGAATTGCGGGACGAGGAGGATGGGTTGCAGCTGACTTGCCTGTGGTTGTAGATGAAAGATCGTCATTGAATTCTGCCATTGGAAGATCGCGAGATCGACCTTCTGCCATGAGTTGCTCGACAGTTGAATCCAATTTGAGTAGAAGATCTGATGCTTGCGATAATTCATTAGTGTATTCTTTGTTTGCACTGATAAATTCTTGAAGTTCTTTCTGATCTGCATTGCTAGTTGAAAGGAGAGGTTGGACTAGTTCGTGTTGCTTGAGCAGTGATTTGTATGATCGAGTGAATGGAGCACGAATATCAAGGAGAACTTGCGTGTCATCGATGATTTCTTCGTCTGTCTTGGCCTTGATTGCATCTGCTTTGCTATCAGGAGGTAGAATTGATTGAATTGGGGTTGAGAATATTGCGAGGTTGCGTCTTGCCTGCTTGATTTTGGATATGATTTGACTTGCCATTGCGTAGTGCTGATGCTGAATGCGGATTGCTGGTTGCTGCTTGAGATGCTGAGATGCTGTTGCGGGAGTCGATTATGCCGATGAATGCAGGCTCGTCGGGTCAGTGGTCGCCATTAAGTGCAAGCGAGACGATGGTAATCTCAAACTTGGGTAATTAAACCCCTGAATTTATCATACAGGGAAACGTACATAACATGCAAAGGGAAAAGGATAGAAATGGAAGAGGGAAAGGAAGGGTTTCGATATGAATCATGCTGTCTGGAAGGTTTGCTGGTGATTAATTGTATGATTGTTTGGAAGAATTGGCTTGTCATTACATTTTGGGCTTACTTACCAATTATCCATGTTGTGTGCCTACAGTGTCCAGTTCGTGCCGTGAGTGATTCTGCTGTTTCCTCCTACTTGGCTCTGTTTGTTGACACTCTTCCCTTGGCAGTGATAATCCATCGCTATTATTCCACCCTCTTATTCTCTCTCTTCCTAGTATTCACTCTGACCTATTCACAACCACCATTTTCCGCTGAATTTGAGCTGTGCGAACGCGACTGCTTCATTTTCTACGTTTGATAGACACTTGATTAGCCCGATGCTGGCGCAAGAGAAAGATTTGAGTCTGACGGAACAGCTCTCTAGCATTGTTCTGGACAACAACGATATGAACTCGAAAGTGAGTCGCACGTCAAGTGTTACAAGTCGATTGCTGGCAGTTCAGGAAATACAGTCGTTGCTCGATCTGCCTGAGGAGATCATAGTGGCTATTATCGAGGAGGAGGGTCTCACTTTGGAGGTGAATTCACTTCTTCATACTCGACTCAAATAACTGGTTCGAGTAACTCTTCCAATATCAGGATCGAATGAATCTCCGTCAAACATGCAAGAGGATGGAATCGCTAGTTGCGGCTTGCGAGTTCAATTCCGTCACAACATTGATCATGCAAAAGGTAAAAACTGGGATTGTCCTTGCCCCTTCGTCTGTAAATAAGCCATGGTCTATCCGAGCTTTCATGAGAGATCTTATCAACTTACAATGTTTATTCTTCTCAGGTGCCGACTGGTCCAGATAATAAGTACTTGACTTCAATCAGTCTTCTATACGAAGTAAGCAGCTGACAAATGTGTCAGTTAGGTTCGTATTAGATTGACTGTGCACATAATGTATTGGATTCCCACTACTCTATCGTTAAAGATGGCTGATGAAGCAACAATTCCTGAGGGTCGTCATGCTTCATTCATTCGCCTCATCAGTCAACTCTTTCGACGCGCTCACTTCGAAGATATTCATATCAATAACGTGAGCAGTTCAGAGTTATCTGATGATTCAATTGAATCCTCTTCAGTTCGATTTCCGTCCAGAAGCCCCGCCGAATCTAATGAATGCGGATCAATTACTCCAATTGGTCGGGCATTTCACCTGCGACGACCTCCGAATTGATATATCCCGTCCTTACTATGATCCAAGGTAGCCTGCATTCCAGGCTAAAAAAAATTGTCTCCATTCAGGATCTTCGACATCATAGCCAAACTGAACCCAACTGAAGATCTCTGGTTGATCGCTACTACTTCACTGAGTATTGATCAAGAACTCCTCAAGAATCTTCCGCCTGTTTCCACTCTCAGATTCAAAACTTCGAAGTCGAGCTTCTTTATGGTATTCAATCATTGCAACTCCTCAACTACCACTCTCATTCAGATATCAGACGAAACAATACTCGCGCTCGTTGCAAAACATCGATTCGTCTCACTAGGAGAACGGGCAATTACAGTGCAACCTGAGACTCTGCTTGAAGCTGCCAAGGTACGCTCGTTTTTCTCAGAAGTAAACCATGCCACAATAATCAGATAATCGCAACAAATGGTCACATGTTTCTCATTACTCTTCACTACGCATTAGTCGTTGAGATGCTCCATCTAACTGGCGTCTCTTGTATCGGGTCGAGACTGGTCAGTTCTGATCCGGCTGTCACCATACACCGAAAGGTTTGTTTAACGATTATCATTGTTTGTGCAAGAAAAAATTATAGGTGAAATTAATAAAACGCTTCAACACTTCGATGGAAGACTCTGATTACACAATTGACGTTTGTGGCACGAAGTTGACCATTTATGGAATGATAAGCGGAGTACGACAAACAGAACAGGAATTGGTTGTGGAGATTGGAGATAATGAAGGAAGAACTGAAGAGTCGAAGAAGCTTTGTGTTTTAGTGTGATAGCCCCTTCTTCTCTCTCGTACCGTATTGAAAAGTTACGCTATTGTTTTTACATCATGTGATTCTAAAGATAAATATGCTATGTCGACTCAGAAAGGCTCCTTTACCAGACGTTGTTGTGACATATTGCACAACAGTTTTCTCTGCACTCTATTCTCTCTCACTCTCTAACCCCATTCGCGCTCTCGCGCTTTCTTTCCAACACTCCATCTTCCATTGCGGCTGACCAAAATGGAGTTCCTTGGTTTACCTCGGCATATGATAATCAAAATCATTGAACAGGATTGTATCGATCTAGAGGTGATAGACTATAAATCAGTTATCCGTTGAAACCGCTGTTTATTCAGGATCGAATGAATCTCCGCCTCACGTGCAAAGCAGTGGAAGAAATTGTGTCCGAATGCGACTTCTTTGTACGTTCTCCGATCCAATACAATCGAGGAAT
>LS490420.1:235376-252855 GCA_900490845.1 Pristionchus japonicus
CCTCTCCCTCCCCTCTCTCCTCCCGATGATGTCTCCATTCGTCTCCAATGTTTGGTTGTGCTCCCTCCTCCCCCTCCTACTGACCTCTCTCTCTCTCTTCCCCTCAGGGGTTCTCCCCTTTCTCCTATCCCGAGAGCCGAGCGCAAGTATCGATTGACGGTTTGGAAGGTGGTTCAACCAATCGATACTTCCTTCACTTATTCTTATTCTTGATCTTGCTCTTTGGCCTATTGAATGGTAGGTGTGAGACTGGCTCTCTCTCCCCTCCATTCAACCACCCGCCGAGTATTCTCAATGAAATCCATCTCGCTTTTCCATCGCGCACTCTTCTCACTTCTTCACCTTCTCTTAGCACCCTACCGATGCTTTTTCTTCTCGCTCTCTATAGTCTGATCCATTCACTCCCGATTTCTGATCATTTGTTCCCCAAAAAGGATCTCGAATACACAATCGGGTCGTTGAAAGATCTATCTTCTCTGATCCCTTCCTTCATCCGTTGATTGATTATGCTAATTCCTCGCTAATACCCAATTATTGATCGTTAATGCACAGACATTGTTGTGGTTTCCTCCCCTCTACTCCTTCTCTCAATGGCTAATAAGGCACATCGCAGCATCGTATACAGGAATTGACCATGTTTTGCGCTAGAGAGGAGGACCCCTTACCCCTCATTCCCCTCTCCGTCTCCTCCCTTCATACCCATTCTATTCCAAGGCTAATTGGGTATGGTGGGATGGTGCTCGCCCTCCATAGGTGTACCATCGATCGATGAAACCCTTCACTGATCGGTTCAGTTTTGCCCTATTTCCGATTTTCACATTTCCCGCAATTAGTGTGGTTATCTGATCAATTGTAATAGCTAACTTTCAAAAGTTCTATCACGTCATGCTCATTCTTCATCTAAGCGCATTCTCCAATAGATGGAAGTGGCTGATACCAGTCCTCTCGAGTTCCCATCTCCTCTTCTCACTTGTAATACATGCAATGGAGCGTCGAACAAACAATAATGATGTAATGTTATTACTGTGTAGTGTCGTCTTGTAATTGGCCACTGCTTCTCCATTTGTCTATTCCTTCTTCGTTTGTGGTCTGTCTCTGCTATTCTGCCCGATTTCATTGTCTAGACAGATCGAGAGAGTGTGTGAATTGATTAGATTCAGTCCATTGCTTCCTCCTTCCTTACAGTTTCTTCGCGCCAGCTGTTGTTCTGGAAAGGTCACTTCCCTTTTTTCCCAGCCATTGTCCCGATTTTATGGGGTCTTGGGCTTTACAGCCCCTGCACAGGTTGTAAGCTATCGTTTTCGAAACTTGTGGTTGCGTTTCACTCATTCTTGTATAGTTCTTAGAGTTTTGCTCCGGGGATTCATTCTCCAAGAAATCCTAATAATCATCGTTATATCCATGATGCTTTCACTCGATCGATTCTTCATTCGATACAACGGATGCTCACAAGATCCGCTATACAAACTACTGTCCAGTAGAGCGAAGAGCTAGTCGCCTCCTCTCTTTCTTCTTCTTCACTCCGACTTCTTCTTTTCTCACTTCACTTCAATTTTCGCCCCTCTTCCCGCTATAATCTTCGATTGAGGGAAGCCATCCTCGATATTAGTCCCTCTGCCGCTCGGACATCAAACATTTTATTTCGTTTCGCCCTCCAGTCACTTGATTCACTCTATTTTTGCTTCGTTCCTAGGCAAAATCACCAAGGCGCAGTATGTTTCAGTGATGCAACGAAAGCCAATCGTTGGTATTTCGTCGATATTGTCCAGCATCGTTTTTCTAAAAGTTATGGCTTCTCCGGCACATTACTGCTTTGATCTGATGGCGTTCTATTTTCGAAAATCACCATGATTCCTTCTCTAACTGCGCATATTCCTGCCTCCGAAAGGCCGCCCTTTGCTTCTTCTTCTGATTCAAAATGTCTGCGCCCGTGCAAAGGTCACAAAGTTTTGATGTTCCTTCTCCTTCCCTTGATCCACATCTTCCTTCTCTTCCTCCTTCTCCTCCTTCGATAATAAGAGCCTACACTCAAAGTGGCAGTTGCTACTCGCGCTCCTTTTTTCCACCGCATGCTCGATATTCTGAGAATTGGTGTCCACTCTGGTTGCATCTTCCCAATTAATGCCATCCTCTTCCATCCTCATTCCGGTCCTATTCATTCCTCACGCCCGTTCGGTCCGAGAGAGAGAGAGAGAGAGAGAGAGAGAGATCCTCTCCGTTCCATCCAATCTCTATCTCTCTCGGGCCTGGTCACAGTCTCTCATCATCCCTTCTCCTTCATCCCAACTCATTCAGCAATGATTGCCAATTTGCTCGAGTAGTGTGTGGGGAGTGAGACTGCGCCATGGGATCCCCTGCTTAGCTCCCGATTTTCACGCTTATGAGACCAACAAATAGTCGAGATCTCAAAATTTGTATGCTATCTTGCTCTGTCTGACCAGTAGAAAGTGAGACAACGCCATCGCTTATGAATCCATAGTCTAACTGATTGAAGCATTCCAACAAGGAAGCTCCTCTCATCACTGATCCCTCCCTTCCTCTCGATATCCTTTTTGCCATCCTCTTCTCTCCCTCTTGATCATTGTTCCCTCAGGCACGAACTATTCACCGAGACAGCCCTTTTTGCACCTCTCTCACTTCACAAAACAGCTAATTCGGCCCCTGCTCGAACGAGCTAACTATCTCCGTTGGAATTGCACCCTCCGGCGGAAAGTTCGAATGATTTCTCGAGGACTTTCATGCCCTCAGGCACCATTCTTCTGCTCTTCCTCTGGATATCTCGTCTGAGAGTTGCTCTCCGTTGCTCTCTGCGTACACTATGCTAACTGATAGAGATAGGCTATCAGTGATCTCTCTTTGTTGACTCACGGAGCTTCCTGGTTATCACTACTCTCTACTCATTCATAGAAGTGTTCTTCCATTCTCCAATCATTCATGGGATGGCCGATGGAATGGGCATACAATGGTCATCTTATCACAGCCTTGTTTGCTCTCTTCGTGAGTAAGCGAAGGCTCTGAAGAGGGGAAAGCGAAAGGCGTTCTAGCTTCAACCAGAAGGAGAGGAGAGATACGTTTCCTGTGGGTGTTATGGCCACTGAGAGTTCTCTGGATTCTGTATTCTTTCCCGTTTATCTCACCGAAATATTGGACATTTATTCTTGAGATAAGTATCATGTTTCTGTCTCCTAATATTGTCGTTGTTCTCTGACAAACTCGAGAGCCATCAGTCTTCTGAGAAACATTCCTCATCTCTCGATATGACGTAGTCTAAGCTGTCATACTCCATGTTCTACATGCACAACTTTTGTGCATGATGTTGAGTCAATGTTTTGGTCTCTCCCTGAGAGTTTCCCAGATATATGTTTCGTTCAACTTCCTCTCTCTTTCCTTATGGGGAACTAATCTCAGAGTGAAAGATGAGGAAAGGGGAGAAAATCCGGCCAACATTTGGACAGAGTGAACGTGAACGCATGAAAGTGTCCATAACAACACCTTCTTCTCTTCCTGTCCCATCTAAGCTCTTTCCCATCTCCAATCCTGCCACGTTTTGCAGCTTTTGTAGCACTGTGAGCTAGAGGTGGCAGAATATCCTCCCACAAGAGTTCTCAGTATCTATTATTGCCTCGTCTCGGAATTCTCCAGGTCCTGTTCTTTTCCATTCACACAACAAAATCTCTTCGGTTGCTCAGGGGAACAGTGGGAGTCGATTCCTCCCCCTCTTCCCTTCTCTTCCCCTGAGTGACTGGGGGAAATAATAGGGCGAGAGAGAGAAGTCAAGCAAGAAAACACCTGGGAAACCTCTCGCTTTGCATTAATAAGAATTCTCGGAATCCGGTGGATTCCTTGCCCAGGCTCTATCTATCTATCTTTTTCGTTTCTCAGCATTTTCAATTGCGAGCTGCTGGGATGGATCAGATATCCAAGGTATTTTTGAAACCTATATTCTTGGTCGTTCTCAAACCCCGTTGTTACTCTCGATTGCGTGCTCCCCATAGTCTCGTTCCATTTTATTCTCGGTCTTAACGACTGAAGGTAACGAGTCTGTTTATTACAGTGAGAGAGATGCGTTGCCACGGTCCCCGTTGACTGCTTCTGCGCTTACTGTTGGTAGACAGACGCAGATTTATAGGGAAAACAGAATCTCAGTTTAGTCTCGGGTTTTTCAAAGCGATATTTCCTGGGCCATCGTCATCTCGAATTTTGATTTTGTGCTAGTATCCGAGAAGGTGAAAAAGACATACTACTGCCGTAGGCATTTCAATTGAGTGAACTCAGTTCAACTCGAAGTACCTTCATCATCCATTCTTCGCGCATTCCCTATTAGCATCCTCGAACCTCCTTTTGTGGGACTGAGTCTGCCCCTCTCAAGGAGGGAGGGACTACCTAACGCGCTCTCTGACCCTGTCTCCCACTCACTCAACTTGAGTAGTGCCCTCAAGCGCACGCGTTCTCTATAGGCATTACAAACGTGGAGGAGTCTTTGCACCTCCCCCCCCCCCCTCCCTCCCCTCCCTCTACTCCTCCTCAGTCTCCGAACCAGTCTGTGAGGGGTCTGAGAGGGAGGGAAGGGAGAGAGAGGGGAAGAATCACTAGCTTCTCCTCACGCGAATCTTCCGTGTTTGAGAACTGTAGTGATTGCCAATCGTAGTCTTCCCCTTCTTCTCCTTTCTCCCCTCCGATTCCCTCTTTATCTCCTTCACTTTGTACGCCAATGCCATTTTACGAGAATGGGAGTACCTTACTTTCACCTTATCCCGTGTTTGCTTACCTTTCATCTTCTATTGCCTGAATTGTACACAAAGTCTGCCTTTTCTGCCTGGTGCAGCTCTAGGCAACGCCAGAAAGAAG
Source organism: Pristionchus japonicus (assembly GCA_900490845.1). Taxonomy (NCBI): domain Eukaryota; kingdom Metazoa; phylum Nematoda; class Chromadorea; order Rhabditida; family Neodiplogasteridae; genus Pristionchus; species Pristionchus japonicus. The sequence continues at coordinate 240,225 of LS490420.1, forward strand.
CTCGATCTGCCTTGTTCAGCTCCTCGGGAGAGTTTCCTGTCGATCTTGTCGCACGAAGCCATGGCTTCCCATCTTGTCCTCTCTCCGTTGCTTCCTCTCTCCTGCAAAGTTCACAGTAATTATAATCGATCCTCCTTCCTTCCTCTACTTGACATAATGCGCTAAGCGATTGCGCGTCGTTTTCTTCACTCGTCTCTCTCGGGATTTTCTAGGTCACAAAACGTCTCAACTTTCCCTCTCCTTCTCTAACGCGTTTCTACTCCGTTTTACAGTACTGATCCAGGGCGATTTTCTCGCGCGTCGTCTTTTAATTCCCGGGTGGTCTAATCACCAATCTTCTCTCACGTATCTTTATTGATCTACCTCCTCTCTTCCGATCGCTAATTCGTGGATCTGGGTCGGACCCCGTTTGATTGTTCGTGTGAACGAGAGAATCTTCTTCTTTCTCCATTGATTTACGCTCTGGTTCTGCTCTCTCTCTCATCGAATTCTTACTCGATTGAAATCTATCTCTCAGCAGCTTTTCCCTTCGCTTTCACACTTTCGCGTCCTTTTCACTCTCGAATGCGATCGAGCTCAGCTGTTTGTACTGCGTGAGACAATATCGATGGTATTTCGAGCCATGAACCTAGTTTCGACTGGTGCTTCTTCCGAATTATTTTCTGATTCAAAAATGCAGCACGGCTGCACAGTAAATTACGCGCTGAGCACATTCTTGATTGAGCTGAACAAGCAAATCTCGTGATCAAGCTAATTCGTCGATCCCAAATCACTCTGCCCTCTTCCTCCCTCCTCCTCTTCCTTCCATCCCTCCTTCCTCCTTATTGTTCCTCTACTTCCCGCCTTCTTCTCTTCTCTCACGCAAGTCAAGACATTATCTCTAATCCTTCCTTCCAACTGATCATCAGCCCTCCCCTCCTCCTTCACTGATTCCCCCCTCTCTCTCTGCCACAACGGCGGAAATCTGACCGGTCCACGCTCACCCTTTCCTCTCCAAGTTCGCATGCGCTCGCATATCTCTCTGTCTCTCTCTCGCTCTTCCAATCATGATTTCTCCCCCCTAATACCCTCCACCCTCAAGGCGGGGAACTTTCTTGAAACCTGCCCTGATTGATTGGCCGTTTGGATGGGGGGAATCGATAACTCGTGGGAATAGACATAGTTCTTCTCTGCCGGAAGGGAACTAGTCATAGAGACAATCTCATCTCTCTCCCTTCAAGTGAGACACCGTCCCCTCTCTTCCCTGCAATCGCATCCCATCGCCCATCCACCCCTTTTCCGGTATTTTGCACGAGTGCCTTTTCGCCCTTTCCCTTCCTCTGCCAACGATGAGTTGAGAGGAATCTGGGAATCCGCAATCCGATCCCGTAAATTCCCCTCGATTCTAGTATTGATCTGTTGTTTGGTCGGGAAGCCGAGATTCACCAGGAAATTGAAGCCAATTCGTGTGGCGAGTCCTTGAAAAGGCGTCGCGAGTGCGAATGGTCGCTAGAGTGGAACGCACCGCGTAGAGATAAGGTCAGCTTGTCTAACTCTCTCCGTTATGTATGTTCTCTCGCTCACTCTGACCGGCCAGGACCGCCCTCTAGTCTCGAGTCGGGGGATCAAAGCGCTCAAGTACAAGTTAGATGAGTCAGTGATGCCTTCCGGGTAAAAGAGGGGAGTCTTTTTGTCTGTCCCTCACTCTGTCATCTCCTCCCTCCCCTCCCCTCCTCCCCTCCTCCCTCTCTCTCTTCCCGTGATCTACCTTCGCTTGCCTTCATTGCCTTTTCGTCTCAAGCACCTCCACTTCTTTTTCGAAACCCCCACTAGACTGTGCTCATTTACGCATGCACGCTCGCCCACTTTCAGGCTCGTATTTCATCGCTTTTTATCTATTTCTCGTTCCGCGCGTGCTTCCTCGTTGCCGTACTCTGATCATCGATCGATTTACAGTGCCGCGTGATCGTATCTTCCTCCTCCCTCTTTCTTTCGTCGTAGGATGCGCTCGCTGAGGGCGTTCTTCGAAGCGTGAAGAAGCCCTTCCAATTATCGATTTTATTTTCCCTTCTATCGTCTGGTTACTGCGAGAAGCTTCGCCGAAGCACACAGGTTAGTATTGTTTTCGTTGAAACGATAAGACAATCAGAATAAGAGAACACAGACAGTCAAGTAACGAGTGAGAAGCATATCTGATTCTAGCGTGATCTCGAAACAGATATGATTCTCCTTCAGGAATGGCGCAGTCCGTGGCGCCTTCCGTCTGTTCTGGCACAGTCGAAGTCGAGGATAACATCAACATCCAGATATTCATTCCCGAGATCCAGATCAGGGTAAGGAGATTGAACTGTTTGCTGATGGGAAGGGAGTGACATCAACTGTTCTCTGCTGATGATTCAGCATCGGAAGTGCATTCGAGTCTCATTGCAGAAATGTCTCACCGTTTCGTTGGACGATCAGATCTGGGATATCAAGAGGAAGCTGCAGGCTGTACTCGCCACTGTGAGTTATTGGAATGTACTGATTTTGCTTGAAGCTGAGTGAACACAGAAGGACTCATGATGTAAATAGGGAAAGAAAACTGTGCAAAAATGTTGTAAAAGCAGTCGTACACCTCTCTCAGCACGTGATTCTCCACGTGTGCTTCATTGTCGTAGTCTCCACTTGGCTAGTCGTGCGCACTTTCTCACGCTACAGCGCAAACATTTTCGTGTGAGAAAAACCTTGTGAAGATCTTGAAGAAAAGCAGTCGTAGGGTTCGGAGGGTGACTGCAGTGGTGAAAGCGAAGGGTTGTGGGCAGGAATTTCACTTATCAAGTTGAATCTGGGCCAGTAGGACTCACGTACCAGATGAAACCTATAATGAATTCCTGAATACGTAGAAAAATGTATTGAGTTGCATGAAATAAATCAATAATTGCAGCCGATGCCGCAATCCTTCAACTACGGTCTCTTCCTTCCTCCCTGTGATGGTCGAGCGGGCAAATTTCTGCTGGAAGATCGACCAATCAGAGACTATCCATTCCATGATTGCGTCCCTTATCTGGAGGTTAGTTCTTCTTGATGACTTCACATGTTGTTGGCAAGTGTAACAAGTCATTAATCTAACACGTAATTAATCGTTTCAAATGTGCGTAATCGGATTGGTCATCACTCTTTGTTCTCACTAAATTGATTACTAGCCTGCGAGTGATATCCCTCGAGGATCTCCCCTCTAATCGAATTACGAGATCCCCGGTTCCAAATAACGAGTGGTTGCGTAGTGATTACGTAGCATTTTACTCTGGAAGCGATGATAGCCTAATGATGGCGGTTATTTGCAGCTGAAATACAAAAAGCGCGTCTACAAAATGCTGAATCTCGATGAGAAACAGCTGAAGAATCTCCACACGAAAACGAATCTCAAGAAGTTCATGGACTACGTGCAGAATCGGAATTCCGAGAAGGTAACCATTTTTTTCGAAAATGGCAAAACTGCATTTAGCTGGTAAACAGTAAGCAACGTAAATCAATTCCAGGTGGAGAAATGGTGCGCCCAAGGGTTGGATGCGAATTTCCACGATGCAAATGGAGAGACGCCGCTGACCATCGCTGCTGGTTAGTTTTTTTAAAGGGTTCGAAGCGAAGAAACTAAATAACTCGATTGATTTGTGATTCAAAGACGTACTGAAACCTATCCAAACAGTAAGTGAAATAAACATAAAATTTGTAATTTCAGGAGTGCAAAACAATCGCGGAGTAATCATCTCGTTGATTGGAGGAGGAGCGCATATCGACTTCAGGAATACTGAGGGACAGGTGAGAGAGAGATCAAAGATGGAATCATTTGCAAACGCTCAACTACTACAAGCCTCCAGTCTCCTCGATTGAAATCTCAAAGATTATCAAAGGCGCAGAGTTCAAAGATCAAATATGATTCCATTTCAGACTGCGATGCACAAAGCAGCCTTCCATTCCAACGTTGAGAACGTGAAGACTCTGATTGAGTTGGGCGCCTCTCCCAACTACAGAGATGTAATTGGATTGACGCCCATCTATTATAATATGCTCACCAATGACTCCAATGATCAGGTGGGTGGAGTTGATCTTTGATCTTTGATCTTAGTCTGGACTCCAGTTTGATCTTCGATCTCTCCAGGTCGCTGAGATGCTACTTCGCGAGGCTGCTGAGATCGGCGTGACTGATATGCATGGAAATCATGAGATCCATCAGGTTTGATCTTTGATCTCTCCTACATTCTACCATTGCGCATTTCTGCTCTTCTATCGCGTGTTCAAGTGCCGCGAGTCAACCCATAACGAGGAACTTCTTCCTGAGTAGAGAGAGAGAGAGACGGAGAAACCGGAACCTGATGGAACAACTCGAACCCGCGTACACGCATTGACCTTAGTAGGTTGAGTGTGGGCGATAAGTGCAGTCACTTATCGATACTACAGTAGACTACCGTATGCCCTGAGGGGCAGTCGAAACAGGCTTGTGATTCGAGCACTCTTGAAGGGGGGAAAGGCATGCTGCCCATTGACAAGTAGTAGCTTTCATCCCATCATCAATAGATCCCCTCTAAGAGCCTTTCTCTCTCTTCATTTCTTGTCACAGACCGCCTTCCCTTTTCTCGATCGAGAGAGAGGGAATCTCCTTGTGGCGCACTTATTCAAACAATCTGGCTCCCCCCGCGGGTTCCTATCCCCTTCCCTCCCTTCCTCTGTCTCTCTCCCTCTTCGCATACCGTGTCCTTTTCAATCCAACATACACATCTCAATCCATCATCATATTTCGTCTCTCTCTATGGTTCATATACCATGTCGTTCTCTTTTCTTCTTCTTTCTTCGTTCGCAAGCTCAGGACTAGTCGAAAATTACTGCGCCCGCTGTTCTAATGGCACGGAAAGCAAGGCCAAACCGCGACCAATTATGGCTTGATTCGCTCCTTCTTGTCTCGTGTCTCAGTCATATTCTACTCCTCACCTCCCTCTCTTCCTTCCTGATCTCTCTCTCTCTCTCTCTCTCTCTCTCTCTCTCTCTCTCATCCACTCCATGATTCCATCCATATCTGTTTGTACTCACCTCAACGCATACTTGGAATATTTCACTGATGCACATCTTGACCAACTTGACCTACCTCACGCAATCAATCGATTCCTTTTTGCCCTTTGGGAACGCGCCTAAGCCGTCGTTTTCCCTCCTCTAGCACTGGTTCCCCTCTCCCTCCTCTCACTTCTTCTGATGATGGCGGAAAGCCGAAAGCCTTCTCTTTCTCGGAAAGTACACATTAGAACCGCCTTCCCCCGAGGCTTCCGAGATAGAACAAAAACGATCGATAAGAAGTAGATCACACGTGCCGCTTCCTGTTTGACCCGCTCAGTCCGCGATAAGCTAGCTCATTCACCCTGCAGATTACGGTAATTAGTCAGCGGCTTGCTGTAACCGGAAGTTTGTGTGAAGTCGACGAGGGTGTTCATCGTCTTCTTCCCATGGGGATTACCTCCATTGTCTAGTATCGAGGGACGAGCTTCGACCCCCAGGGAGAGTAGGGCGACCCCCATTCATCCTGTGGGTACACACTGGTAATACGCGCCCGCTCGTGAGGATGGGAAGGGCTGATAGATGGAAGGAGATGGGAAGATCAAGAGAGAGGGAATATGAAATATGAGTGGGGTCAGAGTGCAATCATAGGGCGAATCTGATGAGGATCATTGAGCATCAATGGCCTTTTTCAAACATGTTTCGTCATATGTTTCAAGCGTTTGTGAAAGGCCTTCGAGAACACGATCGAATTGATAATTTTGTGAAATGCTCAATACAAAATCAATCCTTCTCAGGCGTGCAAGAACGGTCTTGTCAAGCACGTCGAGCATCTTCTCTACTACGGAGCTCAAGCTGACGTAGAGAACGTCAACGGGAACACTCCGCTCCACGTCTGTGCTGTCAACTCACGGTCCGTGACAATTTCTCGAGTTTAAATGCAAAAATGTAAATGTCTGTTCCGAAATTTCAACAAAAGAAGCACAAAATCCGCGCAAATTGAGGCGTTAGGAAGAGGTGTTAGCTCTCACTGAGCTGTCTCTGAGAAAGAAAAGGTCAAAATTTCTTCACCGATCTTTTCCCGAGTCTAGCCTCCTTCCATCACTTTAAAAGGATGTCTCGAGATGTGCAACTCGATCTCTTTCTCTTCTCTCCACACAATTTGTGCGTCTTTCGCACGGTTTCGGACGCACGAAGGAGCGAAATTTGCTCGCTTTTAGGGCATGGGACTGGGATGGACGATTCTTGAGACATCTTGTACAATTCTGTGCTATGGCGTCATTGCTACTCAATATCTTCACAAAGCAATTTATCTTCATCAATTCAATCCATTCCAGACACGAGTGCGCCCGGGTGCTGCTCTTCCGAGGGGCGTCGCACGTTGCTGTGAACAAGCAGGTACATCAGTTTAATTTTATTTTTTTTTAAAATTCATCATCTCAGGGCCAAACAGCGCTGCACGTCGCACACATCGTCGGAGGGACGGCGGTGGCAGACGTGATTGCTTCCCACGCACCCGGATCCAGTGGTCAGTTGTGATGATGAAACCATTCTTGGACGCTCTGCTTCTCTCTTTGTAAAATCAGTCACTTGAAATTATCCCTGCGTAAGTCATCCTGCTTGTTTCAGTTCCCTATCGAGGAACCCCGGCGTACTCTACTCGGCGTCGACTATCAACTTCAACGCTAACGAGGAGGCGCTCCATCTCGCAATCCTCCATCTGTTCTGCCCAACAAGGAGACTACCGAGTACCCAGTCAATCGATATCCGTGAGTCGCCATGCCCTCTATTTGTAGACTTTTCTTGTTCGATTCAGGATTTATTGCATGATCCCCATTCCAGGCCGCTCCCTCCCCTTCTCCTTCCCGTTCGACCATCGGATCAGAATACGGAACCATGAGGAGATACGCACCCGATCACGTCAAGAGTGCGGCTGCGAGTGGCCATGAGTACGTATTATTTATTCGAACAAAAACATGAAACAAATCGAAGGGCTTGGTTTCAAGTTCATGAGAAAGTGGTGAAACCTACATTTCTGATTGTCAAACGTTTTCGAATGAAACAGAGCTGATTCATTTCAGGACGAACACTCCTCGCATCCTCGTGATTCCCCGTGGACCGAAGGGATTCGGATTCATCCTTCGAGGAGCGAAGCACGCGGAGGCTGCCATGGCATTCGAACCGTCTCTCGCCGTACCCGGATTGCAGTTCTTCGAAGGAGTCGATATGAGTGGTGAGATATCATGTGATCGAGCAACCATAACCATGCTTATCGATTGAAGAAAGATCAAAGATCAACTCTTCATCATTCCAGGAATGGCGATGCGAGCTGGTCTCCGTCCAGGTGACTTCCTCCTTCAGATCGATGGGGTTGATGTGAGAAGAGCGAGTCATGAAGAGGTCGTCAAGTTGATACAAGCGGCGGGAGATACCATCACTCTCAAGGTTCGTATTTTCTTCATTCACTTGTATGTTTGAACCATAACATTCAGGTGATAACGGTGGACCCGAACGCCCCATTCCCAACATACGCGACAGGACACGATTTCGCCCGTCAACGTCATCACTCAGGTACTTCCTTCCTTCCTCACTATGGCACGAGTGCGTGAACACCATCAATATCTTCTCTCAGTTTCCTCATCAGTTTGCGTGCTCTTCTCCTTTCAGTTTCGTATACCTTTAGTTCCGTGCTGAAAATCAATAAAGTCTGCCTACCGTATCCTACCGTACCCAGTTGGTCGTGCTGGTCTTCCTCCGGCTCCTCCTCAACGACTTCCGACGACGTCGCTGTCGATGAGAGCCCCGCACACCTTCCGACTCCAGCACTCTGCCACTGGTGATTATCCATTCGTTTGCACTGGGAAAGGCTGCAGATAACAGAGAGCACTGACGCAATCAATGTACAACGGGGACAAAAGCATGAGTAAAAATATGGCTCTACAAGGCTGCATTGTAACGCTGTATCACTTTCATTTACTCCACTCTATTATTAGGTTATGTTCTTTCATGCACTAGATGTTCGATGGATTCATGGGGAATGCATTCCAAAAGGCCGAATCGTAACGCTGTAGCACGTTGATTTCTCCTACTGGGCTCACATTGCAACTTCTTCTTTCGCTCATTTCTTCTAGACTCACAGCACTAGTTGGAGTCAGCACTACGAGACAGAGCTAATCGATAACGTTCAGTGAATGACATGGACGACTACTATGCCCCTGGTCGTTGTGCCTCCGTCGTCCATCGACCCACTGCTTCGAGGAGAATATCTGCGGCTGAATTGGAATCGTTGATGATCAGGCAGAACACCGTCAACTCGTTCCAGCCGATACAGCAGTATGATGTGAGTTCGGAACTTCTTTTTTTCATTCTTCAGACCGTGAACAAAAATTGATCCTGAGTTTGGAAAAGGAATCATTGGAAGCACACCTTCATGGTTTTCCTCGCAATTGATATCTTTTGAAGAACGACAACTCCAGCTATAAAACTAGAGCTGTCTGAGTTCCAACTGAAGTTGATCTCTGATCTTTGCAGCAAGAGTCTCTCTCCGGCTCACAAACGCCGAAGAAGTTCACCTCAGTAGCGGATATGAAGAGGAAGAAGCAGAATTACTCTCGACCAACCATCTCGAATGGACTGCCGAGAGTTCCTTGTGAATATGAGGTGAGAATAATCTTATGAAATGACGGAGTTTACTGGTTCTTTTAAACTATAATACTTGTTCCGAAAAATGAACCGTAATCATTCTGGAACTGACGCCGATTGGGATAAGAGCAGAGTGAGCAGAGCACATTGAAAGCCTCCTGAATCGCACCCCTTTTCAGATGTCGCCAGTCTCTGCCTCTGAACATCCAATGAATTCCATCTACGGATCGCCAATGAAATCGTATTCTTCCTCGCCGGATATCGTGGACTATGCGGAGAGCCAGGTAAGGAAAAATTGCTACTACGATTCCGTTATCCTCTGGGTTCTCAAACAACAATTCTTCTGATTCAGGCGGGATCGGAAGTTGGAGACTACTCTAGACCATTCCGACCTTCGAGTAGACCGAAGGTACATGATTTTAACATTATTATCATTATTAGCTGATTGTGAGAAAGAATGAAGAGAGAAACAATCATAACCAATCCATTTTCTCTTCAGACACCACCCCCTCCCCCTCCTCCAGCCACCGTCTATGCTTCTTCTCCTGCTTCCACGAGTGCTCCTCCCTCCAAAGTGATCCTTCCCCCAGTGGTCGCCCCATCCGGAGTTCCCCCTCCTCCACCACCACCTCCTCCCCCTCCAGTGATGAATGGAACGGTGAGGAACACAATCGAAAATTGATGAATAAAATTATAGATATTTTTTTTAGTTGCGTATTCAACGCCTTAGAAATCGAAACCACTGCTACGAACCACATGAAACATAACCAACCCTCGAATTTCAGACGCCGAAGACGTCCGTTGCCTCGACCTCAGGCGGAGTTCCTCCCGCTCCTCCTCCTCCTCCGCCCCCTCTACCCTCACTGCAAGAGTCTGCTCCGCCCACGGGGATCACTGCTGCTGCATTGATGGCTGTCAAGTTGAATAAGGTGAGCATATGCAGCTCTAGAATCTTGCAAAGGGTAGTTTTATTCACTCTAACACTGTCTTTTCTACTTCGAAACCGTTGAGTGGAAACAGCAAAATCATGTATTTTCAGACCTCTGCGGCTCCTCCGAAGCAAGTCGATCGACCGCCCATCCCCGCTGCTTCCTCCCAACCAGACTTCCAGAGTGATCTGAGGAATGCGCTGGCTAAGAGGAGAAGTAAAGTGGCTGTGGATGATGATGACGATGATAGGACGATGAATGGATCAACCAGGTGAATCTTCTTCAAATAGCCACCTAACATCGTTTCTAGATGATGCAAAAGAAACCAAAGCACAAAACAAATCAACCAACAATCAATCCAATTAATCACAAACGAACCTTCTCCTCCAGCACTCTCTCCGCTCTCTCCCTTCGTGAATCAGTACGGGAAAACGTGAAGAAGCCGATGGTTCCATCCAAACCGCAGCACTCTCCGCCCCACTCTGTCACTGTGAGCAGTTTCGGAGCGAAGAAGGATAGCGGGTCTGTTTTTCAGTCATTTGCGCAACTTCGCAAATTAAGTAAACCTTTGCCGGATTTTGTGAGCTTTTCATGATCAAAAGCTGACAAAAATCATTTAGATACACCTCTTCCCGTACTTCCCTCGAGCCATCCGAATGCGGGGAATCATCATCCAACGCTTCTTCGTCCCCCAATCCACCTCACTTCACACTTGATGAAGAGACGAATGGTAAGAAACACAATTCCGAAGCAGTCCATAAAATCGATGACTGTAGGTCACCGCGTCGCCCTGATCAGTGCCCAGATCGAGGACAGTTGCTATGCATCACCATCCCGAGGAACGACCAAGATTCGAACACAGGATACGGTAAGTCGCGTGCCATGACCACCAGTAGCTTCCCCCAACCAACTCACTACCGCAGTCCATTCGTTGCCGTGACCTACTCGGTTAACCCTTCAGTTAGGCTTCATCCGATCAGTTCTCGATTGGCTTGAGTGATACCGTAACCAGATGTCGATCAACTCGTCGATGTCTACACTATCGGAAGCGTCTTCTTCGTCTGGTCCGAGACGGGGCGAACCTCCTCTTCCTCCAATCGATTACGATGATCCTGATTCAGGAACTGGAGAGTCCGATGGAGACTTTGGTGAGATCGATAATCAGTGCTTACAGTACCTCATTCGCCTAGAGATTTCTCACTTGTGTTCTCGCTTAGTCGTGTTCTGGCTGCTGTAACGCTCAGTTGCTACCGTAGTCCGTAGATCTACCGTAACCAGTCTATCGACATCAATCGATCTCTATTCAGCTTCCTCGAATTCCTCAGTGTTCGACGGGAAGAGCGTGAGTGAGTGGACGGTGCGAGACGTGCGGTGCTGGTTGGCGAGTCTCGGCCTGCTAGAGGAGTACGGTAGTGCATTCACACGCGCTAAGGTGAGCGACGACTGAATTTATTCGCTGAGTTACAGTAGTCCAGAGGTTACGGTATCCATTCAGATTGACGGTCAGCTCCTCCATCGATTCGATCGTGCTCTGTACACATCTCTGGGAGTAACTCGAATAGCCCATCGGCAGAAGATGGAGACTTCCATCAAGAATTTCATCAATAACAATCGATAATCGAGTGTCTGACCTACTGCGACCCCTCTAGCCATACTAGCAGCCCTCCCATCTAGAAGTGTGTTTGTGTTGTACTTTCCTTGCATTTTCTCTTCAGATTATTTATCAAAACTAGCTCCGGTGACCTAGAATTGTGCGCCTTGAATAGCCGTTTCTCCACAGATCAAACCAGTCCTTTCATTGCTCAGAAACCTTTCCCCCCATAATTTGTGTGCGACTTCACCTTGCTTTATCGTTACCGTATAATAGATTTTATTGATTTCCTTCCTCTTATATTCTAATATGCCCTGTCCTCCACCGGTAGTCGACAATCCTGTTCAAGACATTTCTCCATCCCCGAATCTTTCTGAGCTCCGTTTATTCCCGCAAGTTCATTTATCAATTGTATATCTATTTTGATTGTGTGATCATCCATCTACGCATTCAGTTACACCCCCGTTTGAGAGCAGATCAGAGTTATCGAGGCACCATCTAGTGCCCCCACGAATAAATATGATTATGTTGAGATGGTTGAAGAGTGAAATGAACACAAATTTTGAATAAAGATGCGATTGTTTCAGAATATGAAACTCTTCAATATGAGCGCATGTGCAGAATACGTGAGAGAGATGTTTTCAACAACAAAGCGTTCGCAAAATCGTATCACAATAGTACCACATTGATGACTTTTTTTTTGTTTTGTTCTCCTATTTGTTCTCCTATCTTGCTGCCTTACGAACTTCTGTAGGAGCCGCCGGAAGGAAGTAGGAACATGGAAAGGAAAACGTCAGCGCTAGATTGAATCGAAATTTTAAACGAATTTTCCACAATTTTTGAGTGAGAAATTTTGCAAATCGTGAAGAGTTTGAATATACAATTTGTGTGCTAACTCATAGAAATGCAATCTCCACTTAGAATCAGTAGAATAAAGCCTGATCGATGTTTTAACGAAGACGAACGAGACCTTCCTCTCAGTAACTTAGCAACAGAGTAGAGAATGGAATGATTTAGAGCGGGAGGAGAGGAGGGAATGGAATGATGGAGAGTGGGAGGAGAGAAGCGAATGGAATGATTGAAGCATTTTCTATTCGGTTGGCTACGTTACGAGGAAAGACCTTCCTCTCAGTAACGTAGCAACAGAGTAGAGAATGGAATGATTTAGAGCGTGAGGAGAGGAGGTAATGGAATGATGGAGAGTGGGAGGAGAGAAACGAATGGAATGATTGAAGCATTTTCTATTCGGTTGGTTACGTTACGAGGAAAGACCTTCCTCTCAGTAACGTAGCAATAGAGTAGAGAATGGAATGATTTAGAGTGGGAGGAGATGAGGGAATGGAATGATTTAGAGTGGAAGGATAGAAGCGAATGGAATGATTGAAGCATTTTCTATTCGGTTGGTTACGTTACGAGGAAAGACCTTCCTCTCAGTAACGTAGCAACAGAGTAGAGAATGGAATGATTT
>LS490420.1:295793-343873 GCA_900490845.1 Pristionchus japonicus
ACCCTTATTTCGCAATTTTCGAGCCTTCAACTTTACAAAATGAAATTGTGGCAGGGTTCCTTTTGTGAGGAATCCTCAGACCTACTGAAAACTTTTTAGATCACTCGAATTGGTGCAGAACTCGAATTGTAGTTTTGATTCGCGCATTTAGGGCGCCCTCTTTAGCGCGCGAAGTGGGCGGAGCTTGCGGTCTCTAGGTATATTACTCTCTCCATTTTTTAGTTTCTTCAGAAAATTCTGCTAGTGTTCCACAGGGATACTTATGTGACCAAGAAATCGTTTTCCTGAGGTTGAATGGTAGTTAGTATCTGAAGAAATTCTCTATTCCTTCCTCAATTCATCTCGTTATCTATCACAGTTAGCTATTGGTCGACCAAGGAAGACACTATCAGCAGCAGCAGTGGATACTCAGAAGACTCGAGAGGTATTTCCACCCCCACCATAGCCATTCTTCAACCGTAGTCCTTCTCTTACCGTATTCTCCCACGTTTATCGATTTTGCTCTCTTGCAGAGGAACAGATTTGCGGAGGATGTGTTATCTCCTAGAAGTGAAAACTCCTGACAAGTCGTTGAATAAAGCCTGAATCAGTCTGATTTCTCCACCTTTATATTCTCAAACTCGTAAACTGATTCCACAATGCTTGATTTCCATTTATTCTTCTCATGAGAGTCACTCTTGATCTTCCATAGACTCTTTTCAGTTCATCCAGGTTAGCGTGCATAGCATGACCAATGAGGCATGCCTAAAAGCAAGAGGCGAAAATATTCTGAGGAAACGAGGGGTGGAGCCACATCTTTCTGGAGTCTTTCGGGGACAGATTTGCCAAGAATTAGCGAGTTACGCTTTTCAAAATCTTCAGATGTCTTCCTAATGAGTCGATCAATTGCTTTCGCTGCTCCTCTGAGGGGTAGATCCCTCGAGAGACACCCTCCCTCTTCATCAGCAGTTGTTCGGAGAAAGAAGTCGAAATCGACGTTGAAAGATATTGAATTTCTCAGCAGGTTATCTTTCAGTTATTTTCCGTTCTATACAATTAAAATATCATGTATAAAATAATTATTAAAATTTAATGAAAAATATGTCAGTTCTTGATAAGACTCGATAAATACAGTACCAGAGTCGTCTCGTCAGCTGAAGTTTGTAGCCTCTCCGTTTCGCTATCTTTGCATAGTTTGTTGTTATTTGATTATCCTCATAATCGCAGGCAGTTAGACGACGTCTCGCTTGGCCCCTCCACTGCAGCCGATCGATTCAGAACAGCTGGCAGTACCAAAAGTGAGCTATCGAAAAAGTTGCCTATTTTATTTTACCTTTTCCTCGATTGCAACTTCATTATTTGCCTATTTATGCTTAAAATACTTCAGAAATGAACAACGAGTATCGACTCGATCGGCGGTCGGGCGCATCTGACGATTCAAAGAGCGAATCGCGTCACGGAGGTGATCGGATGCAGGTTTGTGCCTTGCAACTGCTCTTATCTTGGTTACTGTCTTGGAAATGCCCAAATTCCTCTAGGATGTATTGCCCGCGGTTCTATTGTGCTTGCCATTCATGAGAACACCAATAATAACTAAAATATTAGCCGATAAGTCAGTTTTTCACTGTTTTGCTCGACCAATAACGGTGTTCACAATCCTCAGTATTCACTTGTTTTCTTTTTTTGAATTCTCTAAAATCGCAGGAATACACGGATCGCAGACATCGTCGTGATCGTCGATCGGATGGAGGAGCGGATGAGCATAGAGGAACTTATCGAGGAAGAGGGAATGGAGGAGGACGGCGGTATCCCGATCGGTTAGTTGTCTCTCTGGTATGAATCATATGGCGTACTAGCCCAAGATTGTGGTTGTAATAGTACAAATTTCGTAGTAAAAACCGTGTTGGAAGTGATAGAAAAAATATGCCAAATGTATCTTTGAGATGGGCAAACTACGACCCAATCGGCAAGGAGATGACTGGCACTCGCTTCGTCGCTTTCAAGTGTCCTCTCGACGAGTCATACTTCGCCCAGAATGTCCATCCCGATGAGTTCTTCGACATACACACTCTAGTCGGATATGTGAGTTGATTGAAGCTGATGTATTTGAGAATTGGACTCTCCCCTGCTCAAACTGGGTATTGTTTTGTTCAACTTGATGTGAAATCCAAGTAACACAGGCCCGTGACGCGCAACGTCGTCTGGGATTGGTGATCGATCTGACGAACACGACGAAATACTACGATTCGAGGAACTGGTACGATTATGATGTGAGTTCGTTTCCAAACCTGTTTTGGTTCACGGTATACCCTACAGTCTATATGATCACCACTTTCCCATCAATTAGTATAGTCGTGTGTGGAGAGGGGACTAGGAAAGGATAATTTAAAAAAAATAGTATTACGAATCTACAGGTGGAATACAAGAAGTTGTTCTGTCCGGGTCACGAAGTGAATGGTCGAGATGATCTCGTCGAGAAGTTCAATACTTACGTCGATGAATTCCTCGAGAAGAATAAGGACAATGGTGAGCGAATCATGCTCAATTTCATTGCGGTAAACCTATCTGGCGTAATTTGTGTGCGCTGGTGTAGATTGAACTTCTAGAAACCGTGTTTTTTTAGACAAGTGTTTACGTTGTGTCGATGCTGGAAAAGCCTGTTGAAAGTGCGAACATTGCAGATAAATTGATCGGCGTCCACTGCACTCACGGACTCAATCGTACCGGATATCTTATGTGCCGATATGTGATAGATAGAATGAATTGGACTGCTGATGATGCCATCAGAGGTATGGCAGATTGATCTGAGATTACTGTAAACGAATTTATCGAATGACTAGCGTTAACTGAATTATTCCAGTGTTCGAGGAGTGCCGCGGCCACGGAATAGAAAGAGAAGCTTACAAGGTTTTTTTTTTAAATTTGCATTCGTAGTATTTGATTTTGCTTGCATTGTGTATAACCTCGTTTTTCTAGACTACCCTTCGCGAAGCGCAGAGGCGGCGTGATCAAGCGAAAAATGTGAAAGCCGAGGAAAATAGCAAGGTGAATAATGGTCTCTTTCTGAACTAAATCGACATGCCGTTTCGGGGTGACACAGTGTAGTGCTTACCCTGTGATTGGTCATCTCCCATCCACTGATCCTTTTTCATTTCGGGTTCGTCAGCACATCCGATTCCAGGACGAGGAAGAGGTGGCGACGGATTCGACAGCTCCTCCATCTGAATCCGACGTCCCTCCTCCTCCTTCTTTCGACGATGACGATGTCTCAGTCCCTCCCGCTGCCTCCTCATTGCCACCCCCTCCCACTTTCTAATTATGTACTAACTTGATGTTGTTCATTCGTTTGTTCACCAGTTCCTGTCTAATCTAATACTCACTACTATGAATGGTGTATCCAACCTGAATATTGATCGACCGACCAACCGGGTCGATGCTCGATCGGTTAATTCGTTTGTGGTTTATGAATTATCCCTACATTGATTGCATCTCTGCTGTGATTTCCCTGGTGTAGGAGGCAAGTAGACAGATTGTTGTTTGCAAGAGCTATGATAAATTCTGCGACGTCTAATTTCTTTGATCACTTGAGCACAGATGTTACAGTATGCACTGCTAGATGTATCTGAGGCACGGTAGCACACTGGGTGGCAATATTGATCGATTACAGGCCCGTTTGGATGACGGATTCACCGCCGCCTCGACGCGGCTTCCCATCCGCGTTCGCGGCGCGACCCACGCGTATGGAGAATGGTGGAGGCCTAGGAAGAGAAGGGGACGTCCCTCTCTCGCCGCGCCCCCTCGTCGATCGATCTCCTCCCACTGATCTCCCATCCACAAGCACTGCTCCTCCCTCCAGACGAGCATTCCCATCTGCATTCGCTCCTCGACCCGTACCCATCGAGGAGAAGAGACGGTCTGTCACTCCCTCTCCTCCCTCTCCCTCCCCATCACCTGAAGTGGTTCTCCTTCCCTCGCCTGCAGCAGCTGCAACTCCTCCTCCTCGACGAGGTATCATCTGTCCGTATCCGTCGAATGGGGGAGAGAGGCACGAGATTCCCGTGGGCGAATTCCATCTCCACATCATCGGATGCAGATCGAAGCACTTCATGCATCCCGATCTCGTCCAGATGACGCGGTGAGGGGTTGCTTCTCTTTTTTGAATTGCGAAGTAGAGAAAAGTCGATGAGAAAACCTTTCCAGCTGCCGCTACAACGGCATGCACTACATTCCGGCTCCGGAGCTGGCGCTGCACGAACGACTCTGCAGGTGATACAGTTGTGGATTACTGTACGGAAGAATGGTATCGAGTAGAGCTAGATTCTTTCGCTCCACAAGGATAAAATTTCTCTGGACATGAGAAATTGAGGTTGTTCAGAGTAGTGCCATAGTAAAATACAAAACGCTTACACTTTCAGAGACGACAGACGAGCGCAAATCGAGGAGCAAATAAAGTCGGATCCGATTCCGGTCGTGGTGAGTGTTCAGACGACGATTACTGATCATACATTTGGTGCTTTTCCATTGGGTGTGCGAAGTCGACGTTTCGCAGGTGTTCGAGGGATCGAGTGGGTCGGAATCGAGCAGTGATGATGAGAGCTACGAGATGGTTGAGATGCCAGAGACGACGAGAGAGAATGGAGAACGAGAGCAGAAGAAGGAAGAAGATAGAAAAGAGGAAGAAGTAGTAGGAGAGGATGAGTATGGTAGAGTAGTCGATGATCTCATTCAGATATGAGTATTTAGAACCGTGATAATTGTAATGCTTGCCTCATAACATTCCATGTAAGATCATAATTTCATAACGATGTGATAAAACGATATTGGTTTATAACGGTTATGTACAAGACTGGAGAAACGTAACAACTGTAACAGATTAGGGAATATAACGAAGTGATAACATCGATGAAGGAAGGTGTCTTGGGAATGATAGGGATTTTTGGGAGGAATAACACAAAGCTAGGAATATCACAGGGTTTGATTTAATTAGTGATGATGTAATCACTCTAGGCTACTCGAAATAGCTACCATAATAAATTAGTCCAAGTAATTAGTGAGGGAATGGCGAGAAGGGAAACAGGGAGGTGAGTATGAACAGGGTAGGTTGAGTGAGAGACTAGGGTACTTCGATATCCGGTAAAACGACTGCAAGGCTAGAGAAGGCTAACGATGGGGCTACGGTTTCTAGGAAACCAAAAGGGAATCAATAATCAAAATCGAGACCAGTGATCTCTCCATCTCCAAATCCTCCAGATATGCATCCATCATCGTTATTGTTATCGGGCTTCCAATTGCGATTGAGAGCAGGCAGATATCTGAAGTGAGAACTCTATACTTCACGTGCTATTGGATCTTTCGATAACTATCTAAAAAACATCGTGCGATTGGGGTTGTTCTGTTCTCGATCGATTCAATGTACCGTACCTCGCCTGAATACTCTCATCGAAGTAACAGCCAGAGTGGATATCGAAGTGGTACTCATCATCTGGTACTTCCTCGCCTGCATCTCCATACTCTCTCAACATCTCCAATCGCTTCTCCATCAGTTCACGATCGACCGCTGCAAAGAGAGGGGTTACTGTATGATAAGATAGATCAACCACTCCACCATAGGACTATCGTACCCAACCACACGGTACTTCAGAGAATAAAGTACTCACAAGAAAGATGGGCACGATAGTCGGGATTGTTCATGAAGCCCTTGACACAAGCGATAGTGCGAAGTGAGGAGAGACACTTCATCTGCAAGACCACCATAGATAATCTATCGATTATTGAACTATCGCACTCTGATTACAAATCGAGATAATGGATGGATACAATAATGGATGAACATCATACCCTGAGAGTGGGGAAGTTGAACCGATTGGCGAGATGGAGGAGCATGTACTGATTGAAGTACTTTTCTTCCTCATCAGCCAATAGGAATTGCTGAAAACATAGAAATGACGAAAACAAATTAACACGTAACTCGAGTCCACTCCCAATGAATTACTATGGAAGTAGCTACATACTCGGGTAAAGGCCATCGATCAATAGCAGTAAAAATATACCGTACCTCTATGAGACTGAGCGAGGCTATCTCGTTATCAGCATACGCCCACTTCATGATACGCAGCAGGGCCGAATCTGAAATGATACGTACTGTAATGGATCAACGATTGATTATATAGAGCAGAAACATGGAAAAGAAACTGACTGTGTAAGACTTTGGCATTGATTCCGATGGGATTAGCCTGTGTCCTCTGGTCCAAGTACGCTGCAAGAAGGAGCAATAATTGGGTGAAATATCGTTGAAACTCATCATAGAAAACGATTTACTTCCACCAGTAGCATGAATTTTACTGACCAACGAACTTGAACTCGGGCCTTGCCGAGTACTGGCAGATGGTTCGACCCTTTCGTTTGCCCTTCTCAAGACGCCTCAACAACTTCTGAAGAGCCACTCGTTCCTGAACTTTTGTTGGTTAATTATATATACGTTGTTACTCCTCCGAAATATGCTACCTATAGGTCCGTCACGATTGTAGCAACGAATGCATGAGCTCCTAAAGCATCAATGAAGGATTAACGACCGAACCTTGAGGAAGTCAATATCGAATCTCTTTGCGATACGAGCGACTCGATCGGGGCCGAGATTGTTCAGCACCCACGACTGCGAGAGGAGACTGCAAATAGTGAAAGATTAAACCACAATTGCATCAATCATCAATCAAACAAAAACAGATCGATAACGATGAGAAAAGGTAGAACTAATCGGCCAGCAAGTGCACCACTTACTCGAGACACTCCTGTCCTCTATCCAAATCGAGTTGGAACTTGGCCTTCTCGAATTCGCACCCGACGTTCGACCCTGTAATGAATCATCAGTGAGGTAGAAAAATCGAGGGGCCGTGATAGAGAAAAGTTGTCGTTGTCTAAACGAGACATCAGCAGCGCAGAATGTGGAATGAGGCGGTGAATGAGAACGATAGAGAAAGAACAGAGCGGTAAAAAGTTTGTGAAGTGATCGTATTTCCCGCTTTCCAATCGATTTCCTGCAGGGACTCTCAACATATTGGAACTCACAAGTGAGAGGAGGCAGGGAGGTCTCCAACTTGTGGTAGGCTGCTTCAGCCGGATCGAGCGAGTTGAGGCAGCACTTGGCCAGTGAGTGAGAGGACGATAAGTGAGACGCGGGCTCGAGCTGAAGATATCAATGTTTAATAGCCAAATCTAGCAATTCAGTCAAAAATAACAAATGAAAGAAGTGGAAAACGGCCGATAGAGTCAACTAACCATGTTCTTGAACTGCTCCTGTGAGTCATTAATCGCGTAGGGCATATCGGCTGTGTCGGGGCACCTTACTGCAAGAGCGAAGTAAGACAAACGCTGAGTAGCTGGCAAGTAACTGCCTTTTATACACGAGATACAAGGGGCGGAGTATGAGAAGATCGGAAGTCGAGATCAGAGGGGCCAGAGGGAAAGAGAGAGAGAGAGGGTTCAGATGGTAAAGCTAATCTAGAGAAGGGATGCCAGAGGGGCTAATGTGAAGGAGAAGGCAAAGAAGCAGTGTGCGAAATCGAAAAACAATGTGGTATATAACGAGTAAGAAGCGATAGGAAGCTCAAAAGAAGGATTTTCAACGGAAATCGAGAGTTAATAACGAAGGATAAGGATCGCTAGTCTAAACGCGACGAAAAGCAACAAATTCAAGTGATATGTCGATTCTAATGGAAAAATCACAGGCATCGCAACTGGTTACCACACCTACTTTGGATTTCACGTCAGTGATAAGGAAAAAAGGCTGCGAGAAGTCAATTCACGACAGAAAAAGAAAGAACGAAAAAGTAGACGTGGTTGACGAAATTGTATCGAAACTCACGTAGAGACAAGTGGGCACTCGATAGTCATGTTTCCTTACAGTAAGATAATACCGTAATACAGTGTACCGATTATCGATACGTAAAATTTTTATTATTTCACCAAATATTCATCAATATATTTATGCTGCATTGAAACCCGGGATATCGAAAAGTGAAATTCATTGCTAACAACCTGAAACGGAGATTCTCGTCAAGGCACTGTGACAACCAATTAGATAAATAAGATAACAATATTTAAGACATTAGAGATACTATCCTATGAATCATAGTTCAGTCTTCGCTCCTCCTAGGGGGCCGGGGAATCGTTGACCCTCGAGAGACACTTCCACTACGTATGGCTGCTTGACGAGGAAGTCCTTTGCCTCGAACGCCTGAACACACCATTGTTTTCTACAGATCGGAAAATGAGAACAGATGGAAAATGTTGTCAATCACTTCTCTCACCTGTGCTCCGTCCTTGAACATGAAGATTGCTCGATCATCATCAATGATGAACACCTGAGAATTACGGTATGTCTTCAGATACTGTATCAGAATGTCGATGAGGGTTACTGTTGCTACCAAACCTGAGCGTCGACGTGGTTGTTGTACAGATTCGAGTGCCAGATACCCGTCCACTTGTCCGTGAACTCGCGAATCGACTTCACTCCTGCATACGGTGTCTCATTTCTGGGTTCCTTCGGTCAGCTTCCTTACCCGGTCTCTCCGGATCTTCGACGTTAACGAACATCATGAGCGTCTGACCTTTCTTCGACAGCTTCATCAGCTCCTCCGGGCTCGCTGCCTGTAGACGGATTACGGTAGGTCACTAGGATTATTGTTGAAGATCGATAACTGACTTGGTTCTTGAGCTCCTCGAGATTGGCCACTTTGAGCTTCTGCTTGTGAAGGGGTAGTTCGTCTTCCTCAAGCTTTTCCTGAACAAAAAAAGGTATTATTGATCAAAAGTTGCAGTTTTGTGTTATTGAAAAATGAATGAACGTGGAAGTCGAGACAGAGAGATCTGACGGGTCATCCACGCATTTTAGCAATGATCAACATGCGAATTGACCTCATCGTTCTCCTCCCACTCATCGTAGAGCCTCTCGAGATCGGCTTCCGTGTAGTCAGCCAAACTCTTCTTCTTCTTCGCCTTCTCTCCCGCCATTACGGCAACGAAACAGGCGCAAAAGACAGCCAACAATATTACTCGCATAACTGACTAAAATATACATTCATTTTCTCTAAAACTAAACGTAAATCTGAGCAAAACAATAACAATGACCGAAAATCAGAAAAATGACACAGACGAATAAATCGATCCGCGCATTACGCTTATTCCGGCCCGCGTCCATTTGTAGTTTGTAGTCTCTGGATGTTTTGATTGATTATCGATTATCTCGCTTACCAGTTGTTGTGTTAACTTCATATTCTCTCAGAAGATGAGCACGGTGAAGGTGGTGCGGGGCGCCCGCATCCTTACTTCGGAGCTCTACGGAGAACCGCGTCCGAAGATGGCTCGTCCACCCAGGTTCCGTTTCTTGCTTTATTATGCATGTTATCGGGTTAGTTACGGATCTCAGTATATAATATTGTCAAGAAACCTTTTATTAATGGAATACATTGTTTCAGGACGGTATACTTCAAGTGTCCCGAGTCCCAGTGCGGGTTTGAGCATGCCCAATGGAGTCTGGTTGGGCAGCACCTCTTCAACCATCATGGATACAGGTTTGAAAGCTTGTTCACTTCTCCTTTCCTCCTGCTACGACTCAATTTTTACTATGGTTCATACATGCGAGTGATAATTTGTTTCATAATTTGTTTAACTTCTTCCAATTTTCAGTCAGGAAGCGATTGATCTCGAAGAGTGCGAACAGCGAAAAACGAGAAGGAATAAGACTTGGCTCAAGGTAACCGATTTTCGACCTATCATCTGACAAATCTCTATCAAAAATGGTTGAAAAATGCCTTGTATACAGTTTCTTCTTGCATTCCACTTTTTCATGATTCACTATAAATTGATCGTTATGGAAGGATCGATTGCAGAAGAGACTCGCTGCCGTGGAAGCGGCCTGTGGACCATTCGGATTCGAGGACGGAAATGACATCGAAGGAGAGGAGGAGGAGAATCAGGATGTACGCCTTTCGTTTCCTTGGTCGAGTAAAATTGACACATATGCTCAAGGTCAGAATATTACAGAGTGATTTATTCGTAACGACTGTGCTAATCAGATTAACTGCAGATCGACATGAAGCCAACGCCAATGGTCCTCGAAGCGATGAGAAAGATGCTGCCCAAAAGCCCGTTCGGACCCGTAAGCCTTTTTCGTTAGGGAACAATCAGATAATTGGTGATGAAACAAAAACGTGTATATCTTCTTGTTTCGAAAGCTCAAAAACTGTACTAAGGACGATCTTATCGGAAACTTGATCACAATCTCACTTTTCAAGAGGCACACGGTTTTCAGACGAATTATCTCAATTTTGATGGCATCATTGCAGAAAGAGGGATGCACCTGCCCTATTATCGACTGCGGGTTGGTTCTTCCCAGTCGAGTCGAACTAGTGAACCATGCGAAGGACGTCCATATCAATGTGAGTCATTCGTATTCATACAGTTTTGTTCTTTACAAAGATTGAAATCAATTGAAAACTGTTAATTGACGTTATAATCCTTTTATTCACCAGGACCCAACAGCGAATGGAAACTTCGACATTCGCACTGAGCTGTTCGAGAATGAGGATGATTTCAAGGTTTTTTATCTGGTTCAATTTGCGCTTTCAACGGCTCTGTATTTAAGTAAAAGCTTCATTCGCATTAGTTTCACGTTCTCAATCTCATTCCTATGTTGCAGGATTGGAAGTTGCGACTGGAGGACGATTTCGGCATGTACTATGCATGCGAGAGCACGGCGAAGCAGGGCGAATGCAAGGTTTGATCTTTGATGTTCCACTCGCTTTTGCATTTTAGATTGAAGTTGTTGCTTAATCAACATTGACTGCTGGAACAGTTTTCCCTTTCTAGGTTCCACCTATCCGCTTTTCTTCCATGGTTTTCCCAGTTTGTGCTTCAATGATTTCCAACCCTCTACAGAACTTCTTCTACGTCTGTCACCGTTCTGGTCGAGTGTTTCGTCGGATGAAACAGATGAGAGAGAGGAGAATAGCTGCACGAGCAGCTGGTGAGGACCTTTCCTCGACCAAGAAGAGAAACAAGATTGTCAAGTCACAGGAGTACTGTACCGCCTTTATGAGGGTGAGTGATAAGGACATTATTTGCAAGTTCATGATTCATTTGAAACAAAATGATGGTTTCTGATTGAATGTTTTCCTTGAATTTGGGTCTGAATTTGTAAGTGGAATGGAGAAACTGATGTCAAGTGATGCAGAAAACGGATAATAAGCAGCTATCGCACTCCAGGTGCGTAAAGATTCCATTGGTCGCTTCCACGTAGCCTACTCCACCTCGCATATCGGCCACGATCACGATGCATCCATGCTCCCGCTTTCATCCATTCAGAAGAAGGTACGGAAGGTTGTGGTCGAGGAGATAATGGAGATTGGTTGGAACTCAAGTCTCACATTGCTTTTTTCCATGATCGAGCATTCTCTGTGTCATTTTTTTTATATCATTTCAAAGTAGTAATCGATGCGCATGCAGATAATCTACGATCGTATCGTCGCTGAGCATAAGAAAGCGAGCAATTCCCTGATCGCGAGCAGAATACGGTAAGTATCTGATTATTGATTTACCCATTCTAGAGCTGATAAAATCAGTATGTTGCTATGTGAAGTACAAAGTATTCCATAGTGTTGCTAATACCGAATCCCAAAATCTACAAAATATACTTTATTGTCGATCATATTCAGGGAGAAATACGACAACGAGAACTCACGACTGCACTACGTCACCATGGCTGATGTGAGTCTTGTAGTCGCATTTGGCCACTCTGCGCAACTTCAAACCTCGATTGATTGCAGGTTCTCGAGGTTATTCGGATGGAGCGAAAAAGATTGGCAAGAGTGGGAGGAGATGAGGCAGCCAATGCACCCGAGATATTCAGGGATAAGCTCAAGAAGGGTACGGTAGGAGATACTGTAGCATCGTTTAGAGAATCCTGAAGAGTATGAATACACAATGTTTATTAATCTCATCCAGGTCGTCGGAAGGCGGGTCAGGAACTGTTGCATAACGGGAAGAGACACAATCCACCCCGTCCAGGAGTTGGAATGGAAAGAAGGAGGAGATTGAGGGAAGAGGAGGAGGATGAAGTGGAGATGGAAATGGAAAGCAAGGTTGGTGGTATCGTAGGTTTTTGCCAGATTTCATTGAGAACTGGAAACTGTTGCTGCACTTGCAATACAAATCCATCGAAATTTTGATAACTAATTATCGGGTTTTCCGGTCCATATTCATTGTTAATATTGTACAGGCCCATCTGATCGACTACTCTCGTCCGATCAAATTGGATGAGGACGAGGAAGAGATGGAGATGGGAGTGGGAGAAGAGGGAGTGATGGATGATGATCATGCTGCGTATTATGATGATGAAGAGGTAGAGGAGGATGAACACGTCGTGAGTTGACTTTTTGAATTGCTTATTTGAAAAAATCTGCAACTTTGACCTGGCGGAATGGATAGATTAGCGGCCTTGCTCACAAGCCATTCAATGTGTCAGCCTTTCAATGGAATATTCAGTTGGATTCCTCAAATACTGAATCTTTTATTACAGCACGCCGACTTCATGGCGGATGACGTGGTGGACGATTCGATACTGGATACGAGTCAGCAGG
Source organism: Pristionchus japonicus (assembly GCA_900490845.1). Lineage (NCBI taxonomy): Eukaryota > Metazoa > Nematoda > Chromadorea > Rhabditida > Neodiplogasteridae > Pristionchus > Pristionchus japonicus. Next base: position 308,408 of record LS490420.1, read on the forward strand.
AGGAGGACGAGGATGGAGTGAGTGTGTGATGGAAGGACGACGATTACTATTAGAGCACACGCAATGCAGAATTGGACACAACTCAAAATTCCATAGTGTGGTGCGAAGTCGACGTTTCCCCTTATCTGCAGATGCCACACCTTGCGGCGTCATCTTCGAGAGTCGTCGTCGTTCGTCCCACACAACGCGGTCAGGCGCCGCAGCAGCCTTCATTCGTCATGGAGGAGGCTGTGTCGAACAAACATAGGGTACGGTAGTGGTGTGGGAAAGGGCAACGGATACTAAACAGAGACAGTCTGGTACGTATTTCGACATAGTGTGCGAGGGCGACGAATTGCAGATGGACGAGCACGTGGACAACATCTGCGAGGCTCTCGTTCGGAATGGAGATGCCGCCGTCCTCCAACAGTACCTCGATGCCATTCGGAGTGTCAGCTCGAGATACGAGCATCTACTAGGAAGTTAGGATAATGGTGTTGTGTAGAGTAGTGGGAGTCTGCTAAACTCAGGACGACGTTTTTACGTATCATAGGTCCGAGTTTCCGATTATGTGTAACTGTTTATGTCTTTTCATGTTTTTCTCTCGAATATATTTGTACATCTAATGCCCATATTCTGTGCTTTAATCGTTTTTCATATGCAAATGTTTGATAAATGTTTTCCCTCAATTGCTACGCATTGGATTTGTTTTGTATATTTATCGTTTCATTCTCGATGATACTGTTACACGGTGGTAATGAAAGATTGCACAAATAATCTGGGTCTTGCAAACACAAATGTGAGAATTTTGGATCGGGTTTTCTACGATTCAGTGTTTCTGATTCGATAAGACGCAAAACCTGATTCTCCACGCGAAACAGATTACTGTTTTTTGAAGGATATTGATATTCCAATTTTTTCGCGCGCACGGTCGATTTCACAACTTGTTTTCTTGAATGTCGATGGGGGTCGCTCTCCTCAATAAGTATAGTTGGATTCCGTGGTGTACACTGTCGGTATTTATTAGTATCCTTACTCGTTGGCTCATCTTCTTTGTTGTGAGAACAGATTGATCGTTTCTTCTCTGATTCTCCTGATTAATCCTTTTCCCTGGTTTCTCGAAGTTATTATCAATATTTTTTTGAAAATTTCACTCTCATTATCAGATGGCTTCATCAGAGGAAGATCCTCGATCGAAAAGAGGAGGCCATTGTCTCTTTGATCATTCGTTCTACCCCGACACTACCATTCTGAAAGTCCGCGATCAGAATTTCACGATCAGCACCTCGGTAACTAATTTTCATTGTTTTACATTGAATGAATATTCGTCCTATGTACGAATCTGATGTATTGCAGTACCTCGCTCTCCATTCTCCGTTCTTCTATGATCTTTTCTACGGTCGGGACTCGACTGGATCGAGTGGAAAATACGAACTGGACTTCGACCCTCACATTTTCGGTGATCTGCTCGATATGATCTACCCCTGCTACAAGAAAACCAATTGTGAGTTAGATACATTCCAGCATATTTCGCTCGGCCATTATTGTTGGGGTATATTTCCAATTAAAGGCTGCGTCGAATGTTCGTCATCTCTTGAATCTCGATTGAATCTCGCACTTCAACTTCAATTGAGACTCGCCGTCAAGAGACTGATCAAGGATAATGTAACTACTGTTATCAATTTGGGTAGCTTTTTATACTCTCTTGTTTTAAGCATCAGTCCAATTGTGATGTGTTGATTTCTACACTCGATCGTAACAATGCGCTAGATTGTTATTCAGTGAGTTCATTTGTATACTGTCATAATCAAAAGGCAGAAATTGTCGTAAATAATTATTTAGATTTCGAAACATTCCGTTTATCCGAGTTAACGTCTGACTAATACTCCATTCCCGACTAATTTGCGTGTTTAACTTATTTGTAGCACCTTATCGGCGATAAAGATGCGGTATGTTCAAGAAGATATCAAACGGACAATCAAAAGAGGTATGTATGCAAAATTCGCTCCCAATTCTGATTGGTTTTTTCAGACATTCACTCAATCCGATTCCTGTCTCTATCAGATTCCCCGATTCTACAACAATTATCGTTAGGGGAATTACTATACTTGTCTCTGCCACGGTAAGTTCATTATTTAAATAATAAAATTAATCAATCAAACTACAACCTATCGATTAATGTGCAACTAAATAGTGCATCTAGACTCTCTCGCTCCATTCTTCTCTCCTCGGTGAGATGCTGTACATGAAAGGACAACTGGTTCCGGGAGCTAAAGTCGGTGTACATATTAATTCTTTTATCCAGTTCCTTCAAGCGGCAAACGGAGATTTTCCCTCGAGTGAGTGCTAAAGCCATTGTGACATATATGCCTCTTTATTGTATAATGTGTTTAATATACACACATAATAAAATATAAATTTGAACGGTGTAGAACTACCGAAATTAAATACTTTTGATTTCAATGATTTCAGACTACACTCTCGAATTCCTTGATGATTTACGAATTCTGGGTGCTAAGCCCATCTATGAGTACTATGTTTCGGAGATGAAAAAACTGATTATGAGGCGAACTATGCATGGATTGAAATGTGCCAAGGTGCTGCTTGAGCACTATTCGCATAAACGAGAGATGGAAAATATGGTTAGTTTTTTTATAATGTAGATATTACATTCTTCTTGTAGATAAGTTTGAAATTTATTTCCCTTCATTGCATGCGAAATTTCAGAAGAATATCGCACGTTATATCTTGAAAGATAAACTGAAGAATGTTCTCTCCAATTTATGTTTCCTCACTCCTTCTGACAAGGAAGAACTGATGAACTATGGAAGAGTTGGAGAGGTATTCAATGTATACGTGAAGACATTGACTGGTTCGTTCAAAGATTATTTTTCTTCTTCGAATGTTGATGGAAGAAATACATGGTATGTTAGTCAGCATGAGATTATTTTTTCAGGCAAGACTGTGAAAATCGATGTCGAGTCCAACGATACTATTGAGTGCCTGAAAGAATTTATTCAGGATAAGGAAGGTATTCCTACCGATCAGCAGAGATTAATCTTCGCCGGTATGTTGTAGTGAAAAAATTAGGCTCGGTTATAATTTTTACTTGAAATAAATTAATTATAGGCAAACAACTGAAAGAGGACAGAACTATTTCGTACTATAACATTCGGAGGGAAGCCACCGTACATATTGTTCTTAGGCTTCGAGGATGCTAATATTCTATACACATTGTATAATTCAGAATTTGTAGAAGTTGTTGCCTCATTGTTGAAGTTTCTTTCTTTCTCGTTGTTTCTCTCGTTCCTCTGTACATGCACCTTGTTCGTTGTTGGATAAATAACCACTCGTTTTCGCCATAGTTTATTGATACGTCTCGGATGACCAAATGGGGGCAGACAACACAAAACGTAGTCAGTCTCGATCTTTGACGGCAGCTGAGAAATGACAATCGAAAAGGGGCGGAGCTAGGATGAGGAAGGGGCGGAGTCTTCTTAGACAGGGAAGAGATCAATGACTGCTTCTCCATTCGGTTTGAGATCGATCAGTGGATAGGCCTAGAATGAAGGCACTGATCGATTGATATTGACAACTACCGTATACCTGATAGTATCTCACGAGTTTATCAACTGAATCGAATAACATCGAAGCTTCCTCAGCACAGTTGAGTTCTACCTGAAGAGATTCGAATTTACAGATTACGTCCTCACTATCTCACATAGTAGAGAATCTTTCCATCGTATCGAGAACGAGATCGAATAGGGAAATGTCTGAATAGAGATCAAAGATCATTTGGGAGTAGAGGCGAGAGATTATCACTTGTAGTTTCCACGGGAGGTTCGATAGCAGATCATCAACTGAATAACAGAATCCAGTCTCTCGAGAGTATTCGATCGAGGAAGCTGAATGAAAGATCAAAGATCTATTGGAAGATTACTGTACCTTATGATACAGCTTGAAGGTAGATCTCTTTCTGGTTTCTCTCTCAGCTTTGTAAGATGCCATCGCACCCAAATAGAGATCCTCTGCACATCCAATGTCACTGCACAGATCAAAGATCAATTGAGGGCCATTCAATCTTCTTCTCACTTCTGATTCTTCATAGTGTACTTCCTCTTACTGCGTTCCTTCTTCTGTGCTGGTTCGCTGTACGACAGAACACTGCAATTACCGTATTCCTCAAGAGTACAGTAACCGGTAGAGAGTACTGTAGCTTCTACAGTACCTCTCGTAGCTCGTATCCTTGTTGTCTTCTCTTCTGCTGGCCTTTGGATCGCGAACTGAAGTGAGTTGATATTACAGTATCCATCTCCTCCTCAACCTCTGTTCTTGATCGGTTCCTTTTTGCTCTTTCCTTTTCCGCGTGGGACCTGCTTATGGAAAAATTCGTTATCGATTGACTCTTCTACCGTGTACCTTCTCCTCCGAACAGAACATGCTTCCTGGTACGACCTCATATCCATCATTCTGCGCGAGTTCACATCTGAAAAGGTATACGGTATCCAGGAAAGTGTAGGAAGAAAGGGTTACGGTATGGGAGAGGGATACGATGGACTGGGAAACGAACCTCGCTCCGTGACAACAGCAGACGACCGCCTCTGTGAATGGCATAGGAATCGAGTGGAGTGGAAAATGTGAAGAGGGGAGAGGAGAGAGTGAGAGAGACTGATGCAAATGGGAGTGATCCGATTAGAACTCAATCATTTGTGCAAGTGAGATGTAAAATCCGAAAATCGGTTAGGAATATCATTTTTTACCAGAGATCGATTAAAAATGGGAGGATGTAGTGTTTATTTACCACATCGAACTACATTGTGCATAAAGAGATACGAAGAGCGGTGATAGGATATAATGATGATGATCGATGATCAGAATAATGATCGAGTGAAGTCGTTCCTTCACATGAGAGAGATATTCGCCTGTTCCTTTCCACTCTCCACAGAAGCTTGAACCACCTGTAAATACACTGATTTGATGGGTTTGATAGGCAGATCTGTGCATAATTCTTCCAAGATTGACTAACCACTTCACGCTCCTTTCTGACGGCATTGAGTGCACACAGATAGATGTATGAGATGATCCATCCGAAGATGATGGTAGTCAGATAGAACTCCATCATGTAGAGGTGTGTTTCGAACTCTGTGGGACTATGTAGTGATGAATTTGGATTGTTCGTAGCATACCTTCTTTACGCGCCTCTCCTGCCTCTTTGAGAATCAAAGCATGAGCATGTAGGGAAAAGTAGTAATAGGGAACGGCGGTGACACACAAGAATGAATAAATGATGAAGTAGGCTACCTGAATCAAAGTTCAATGAAGAAGATAAAAGAACTGACATTGATCCAGAAACAAGCACTGAGAAGGGGTTTGAATCGCTTGGCCACGGAGAGAATTGTGATGAGATCGAAGGTGATGTCAATGATGTAGAATGTGTACATGACCCAGCTCTAAATAAGAACCGATACTTTCATGTCAAAAACGGATTTGAGTTAATCTACACCTCATAAAAAGATAGCACCACGAGTTTGGTCAGTATAAACGTGAGAGCGAGAACAAACGTTGTTGTCTGAATAGTCTCATTGTTTCCTTTCGTAAGATATTTAGGATAGATACCTTTCCATCGAAAGTCAAGAATCCGTCAGTGAAGAATGGCTTCATGACTGAGAGACAAATGCATCTGAGAGCTCTGTTTGAAAACTGATTTGCCCTATTTTAGCGCTAATCTACAGGATTGCATCCCGCGTTAGTGGGGTTACTCCTACGATACTTTAACTAAAATTCACGCGGATGCCTTGAAAATGAGAACGGAGATAGAAATCGCAGTTGTTGTCCGAAGACTGCTGCAAGGTGAAAATGAGAGAAACATGTTGACAGTGTGTCCTCCTCCTCTGTCTTCACCCTTGCTTTCGCCCATCCAAATCATGTGAAAAGAGCCACAGTATCTGCTGCTTTGGAAAAAAACGATCGCTAAGGAATCGGTGTATTTTTAGAAACAACTTTGAAAACAAGCCGAACTGGCCAGTAATGAAAAGATTCGTCACCTATTCACTCTACTCATTCATTCTATTTTTTGAACCCACGTTTCACAAAATATCAGTGTGTATGCCTTTTTTTATCCTTCGTGAACGGACAAGAAGATCAATGGCTGAAGGAGCAAGACGATGATGCAACGTGTTTACACTGTCTACCGTCATTTCTCTCCTCCTTTCTTTTCAGTCGAAGGATGAAAGAAAAGACGGCAATGGCCTCTTACACGTTAATTGGTTTTCGCACCTGGAAAGGACCAGTGAGCTTCCACCAGTAGTCAGTCCCTGAACAATCGGGAAGACCAATACGAAAATTATGATAAAAAGAAGTTGCCGCTATCCCATGGAAATATCCCTATGTTTGCAACAATTTGTTTGTATTGTTTTGCAATGTTTGTGACAATTCTCGGAGATGATAATCTTTATTGATCCATTCTCGTTCAAAGGGGGGAACACATGAGCTGAATGAGTGTGTGATTCAAGGCTGCAAGGCTGGAGGTATCCATGACAAATTATCTGATTTTATATTAACCACCCATTTCTAATCACTACATGTGCATAAAGTGAGACAGTAATTCAGTGCCGTGTATCAAATTTTGTGAATGTGGAGCAACAAGTGACGATTTGAGTTTGTACGAAAATAATAAAGCAGCGGGAGTAAGTGAATAAAACTGTGTACAGAACAACAAAACATGATGAACAAAATAATTATTAAATGAAGAGATCGCGCAATAGTTTGAGCTGCCACTAACTAATACGGTAGCTGCAAGAGTGCGGTAGGTCAGTCGTCTGATCCGACTGCCCTTCGTTTAGTCATTTCCTCGATTGCACCGTATACTTTCTTCGCAACACCGAGTGAGAGTTTGAGGTCGCCTCGCAGATCCTGGAAGGATTAACGTAATCAGAAGCGTGTTATATTGAAACATCTAATTACAGAAGAAAGTAAATCGAAACGAATAACGCACATCGTATTTCAACGTCAGTAGCGTCTCTCCATCCACATCTTCTTCTGCGAACTTGTCCGCAACCTGCAGTTTGTTTATGAGCTTCATTCATCACTATTCATTTTCCTGTTGGAAACTGGTAAAAATCTATGGGATCACATGATCATAATGTTTTATACCATACCTCGGGTTTTCCAGTGATCTGCTCTATCCATGTTCGTACTTGATCGACTGTCAACTGACGACACGTGGCCGCATTCATCTCAGGAGCTGTTGGAGGTGGAGGGGCTGCAGCTGCAGCAAGAACGGGCGCGACGACCACAGGCGACGGAGCCACTTCGGCTACTGCCGCAGGCTGTCTCGGCTGTGGAATCGCAGCTGCAGTTGGGGGCTGCTGCTGCGGGTAGACGGAGGGCGCAGAGAGGGCGGCTGCGAGCAGCGGCGTAGCTGCAGCAGTTGCTGCAGGTTCGACCTTCCTCGTCTTAGGAGCGGGTTGCTCCTCCTTCTTCTCCACTATACTCTTCCGCTTGTGCGAGGGAGACTTCTGCTTCTGAAATGAGGTCGTTGACTGCGATTTCGAATACGAGCTTTCAACAAAGTGATTCCCTAGCCGGACGCACATTGACAGTAAGCACTCAACGACTACTCCTTACCTCTTCCTCCACTGGTTCCTCCTTGATCTTCTTCTCTACCTTCTTCTTCTCCTCAGTATCTTTCTTCTTAGGAGTGGGATCCTTCTTTGGAGTAATATCCTTCTTGGGCGTTACAACCTCTTCTTCCTTCTTAGCAGTTCCTCTGGCTCTCCTCCGAGGAGTTGCAGTAGGCGTAGGAGCTGGTTCGTCTACTGGCTCCTCCTTGATGGTTCGTTTCGGCGCAGAAGAGGGAGCAGACGACGTTTCCTAAATGGGGCAGAGTGCAACACAAGAGAGGGATAGACGGAGAAGGGTGAGACGGATTACGGTAGGATTACGGTGGGACACAAGGGCGGCAAAGCCAATTAGCAATTGAGTTTTGATTCCGGTGACAGCGGGTTGAAATAATAGCAAACGACAGAGAGGAGGAGTAGGAACACAGAGCGGCGTCTAGTTCAGCAATTTTGCAAGCGAACCAGATCGTTTCGATTTTCTCTATCTTGAATACCGTACCTTCTTCCTGCTGGTCGGTTCGGGAGTTTGATCGGTTGTCTCACTCTCCCTCTCATCTTCCTCGTCGTCCGTGCCAGTGGGAGAAGAGGATTCACCGATGCGATCTGAGAATGGACGATATTTCTTTGCCATTAGCTTTAGAAAAGAACGATAATTCAGAACAAATGAATGACTCACAGCAATATTCGTCGCAGTATCCAGGATGTTGCCTGCTCTTCTTTCTCTGCAATTATTGCTTATTCTTTCCGTTTTTTACCCACAAAAAAAAGAAACATGCGCTAAAAGAGTGGGCCGTACATCGTCGAACGACTTCCCGCACGTCCTGCACTCTTTCGCCTTCTCTAGCGATTCACGAAGTCGCAGTGATCGCGGTTCTGAAAAAAATCACTCATAGAGAAATGCGACTTGATTCTCTACTGATAAAGTGTTCGCAGTAGAGAACAAAGATGAAAGTTAGAGTTGTGAGTCTAGGGTACCTTGTCCGTTAGAAGTAGCAGCAACCGACCCTCCAGCAGCACTGTTCGACCGCCGTTCCTTGTTTCGGAGGCTTTGCTAAAAAAACAAAACTCTCGGGGAATTTCGAAATTAATCTAATCCTCTTGTTTACATAAATCCGCAAAAGCGCCTTGAATAAGCATAATTTAAGATAGCTAGTCACGGTGGCCGAGTGGTTAAGGCGTGTGACTCTAGGATCACATGGAGGTAATTCTCCTCGCAGGTTCGAATCCCGCCCGTGACAATACCCTTTTGTTTATTTCTCGCTATCACCATAGGGTACATACATATGTTTTTGATAAGACTAATGCATTATTGAATGTGTGGCAACGTTTGATACCCAGATTATAAATGTTTATAAGTGCTACAGCATAAAGAACAATACAAATCTCACCTTGGTCGACTCCTTGAGCAATTCAGCCTTCGTCTTCGCAGTTTCCGCAGTATTGATCACGACTGGCAGCATCTCCTTTGCTCGCTAAAACAATTCAATCACTGTTTACGCTTGCTTTGTTTTTTTCTTCATTAAGAGTTTACAAATTATCAATCTCCGATTCATGAAATTGATACCCTGGAGTTCTCAGCTGGGCCGAAGTCCATTTGCAACAGACTTTTGAGTTCGTTCGCCTTTTGTTTCCCTGAATGGTTCATAATATGAGTGATCTGTTTCAGACCTACTAACCTCTCCTTGACTTCTTTCCATCTGCGCGCGTTGCTGGTTTGTGCTGCGGCGGTGTTTCTCTGAACAATGAGCGCGTTCAATCCAAGACCATTCCATCGAAATCCAAATTTAGATCGTCAGCTCACTTCGTTTTCCGTTCATCTCTCGGTATGTCCATCTCTAACCGATTCTGCATCCATTCAGCTGCTTGGTGAACAAGTCCTGTAAGAATTAATTGATGTAAATAAAAGCTGATTCATTGAAATATCGCAAGCAAGGATGAAATTCTAACCAGCGCCGACTCCGTTCACTGGCTTGCGAGATGAACCTACAAGCAGATCGATGTTATGCTTATCGGCTCTAGTTCATTCCAGGCAACTTCCGCTTGTGGATGCAACAGTTAGTTGTTAGTCTGTTAGTTGGTTGACCAATGACATCACTTGACTCACCCTCCTCTTCCTTTCCTTCGTAAGATCTATCCGATTGATCGTCGTCATCGTCGTGAGTTGGCTGAAGTGAATGAATTGAGGGGTGAAATTTAGAGATTCTTCTTTATTGAATTGCCAAATCAATGCGACAAAGAAAATGTTGTGCATCCCAAGAAGGATAATATTCCTACCTCGAAATCGGAAGCATCGAGATGCGAAGAGTTCGTCGGTTCGGCTAACTCCTGCAAGAACATTTCTCATGCCTCATATTTCTCACATTGAGAGTTGACTGTAACAATGTTTTGAAAAATAGATGAAAACTCACAATGATCTTGTGCCCGTCGATGTTGTGCTCGATGTGACTCTGAAAATAATAACATTGATTACATACTTTTTCCTACCCAAGAGCAGTGAAATCGTATGATGAAGTGTTGATGAACTCAATCTGCATACCTTATTCGCATTCTTCGCCTCCTTCTTCTTCCTTCCCGATCCTCCGCTCTCTTGCTGGAATGCCTCCTCTGCATTCAATGACTCCACGTTCAGGACTGCAATGAATGGTTAGATACTTTCTGCTCGGAAGTCACTCATTTCAACAAAATTAAAAAATCAAAGATCAGCATTAACTCACTATGATCAGTTCCCTCCGCAATCAACTGAGGTGCAGCCTCTTTCTCTTCGTCCTCGATCTCTACTTCTGGAAAGATATTTGTGCACGTTTGAAGGTTGAATTTCGTGAAATTTGAGAACCACTATGTAATGAGCATAGACTTATCTAATATCAAATAGACTACCTGCATGCTGCTGACCAGCGGGCTGCAGTAGCATCGGAATCGGAGACGAAGGACCGCCTCCATTCTGGGTCCTGCAATGAACATTTTGTATGTCGAGATCTTATTTTTGCTAATGAGCTCAATGAGAAAGTAACTAACGGTGGCGGTAGTCCTCCGACCCAATCCGAGGTGCGACTTCCACTGCTGCTGCCGGGTGCAGTCGAGGTTGTCGCCAGCCGATCCTGGTGTGGCTAGATAACAGTTTAGGATGGATCAGAAGGTTGAAAACGGGCAGAAAAAGACGTCAGCATATCATCAAAAGTCATATTCGCTCACCAGATTCTGTCTCGTCAGCTGCTGCTGCTGCATCTCTCCTCCTCCTCTCTGCTGAATAATCACTTGGGGCATTCCCATCTGTCCCTTCTGCATCATCGAGTGCATCATCGCCATCTGCTGCTGATTCGGAGTCAGTTGCAGCTGAAAGAACTCGTTGAATGGATAGAAGGGAATTCAATCGATTGTCTGCTCTTCTTTCACAAATCTCGCGCTAATAGCTTCAAGAGATAGTGAAGAAACTCAACTATCGACTGTTCTGTTAAACCCCGTGAGTGTCACCCTTTCGAATAAGAAAAAAAACGGGTGCGCAAACGAAACGAGAGGTGAGTCACCCAAAAGATATTATTTGTGAAACCCAACTGACCTGTCTGAAAGTCTGCTTTCCATCTGGTCCAATGTACATCTGTTGAAAGGTCGGGCCTTTCGGGATGAACTCTTGTCGCACTGCAAAAACAAGTTATTTTGATAACTTACAAAAAGAAGCAACCAATAATATTGAGAACTGTGAAATTCAGCAAAACACAAAAATAGGAAGACTAGAGAGATGGCACTCACAATGGATGGTTCCATCTGGATGCCTGATAAGTGCGCCAACTGGAACCGGAATCTGCAATAGACGAATTGAGGAAGTTCGAGCCCTCTAATATTCCATGCCATGCCATTCTCATAACCGATATAAACTTCTATTTCTTACGTTCATTGGGCGTACCGGATTGGGGTTCTGTCCAGCAGCGACCGGTATGAGAACGGGTACTTGTGAATGGTTTCCCCCATTCGGTTGTGTGGAGCGTTGTTGTTGTTGTTGATGGTGGAGGTGTTGCTGTTGTTGGTGTTGTTGCTGCTGATGTTGTTGTTGTTGGTGTTGTTGTTGTTGCTGTTGTTGTTGTGGAAGAGGGCGCATTTGCTGTATGAATCGGGGAGGCCCTGAATTACGGAACTGATTTGGAACCATGTATTATTTATCGGATAATTATGACGCTGACCATTGTTAGAAAGAGTGGGATGGATGAAATCAAAGATTACCTTGCATATTTCCGGGGAATATGAGCTGGCCGGGCTGTCCCTGTGAGGGAATCACTTGCACGTACTTTCCTTCCTGTTAAGAGTTACGTTGCATATCAGTTAGGTTTTTCTTTCTGTTATGTAGAGAATCATATCATACGGTTGAAAACCCAATGACTTCGATGATCAACGCATCTTTGATACAATGGCATGCACTGCTCACCCGATCAAGTGTTCAATCATAAAACAAAAATATGTGTGTTGTTCCTACCGATCGATCAGATAATCACAGATTGTATCTTTCCAAAAGGAAAAAAAAATGGGAAAGAACTCTCACCCCGATTTGAACCATCTGGATGTTCGGATGCATTCCGTGACCCTGAAGAGATACGGGATAAAATATGGATATTTGAAGAATGTTTCCCACCAAAAAAGAGAGAGAAGGATAACTCATCAATGCATGGAAAGGTCAAAGGGAGAATACTCACATTGTGATGCATCATCTGTGCAGTTTGTTGCGCTGAAATTGATTTGAATTGTAAAAATGATCAATTGGCAAAAATGAAATCAGATGAGAGATCTATCATCGATCAAAGAAAATAATAAATTTTTCAAGACGTACCCAATTGTTTCTGCATCGCCAGTTGATTTGCTACCTGAAGAAATCAGATGAGATTTGAAAAAGAGGAAGGCGGGTAAGATTGATTCGGGCAGATAACTAACCACAGTGCTCTTATTCGGAACTCCAGGCGGTCGTCCTCTCCGTGGTGGTTGATGTGAATGGGGAGTCACTTGGGGAGTCGCCTGTACTGCCTGTGTCGGGGGTGGTTGTGGGGGAGTAGACGTCTGTGGTTGCTGTTGAGGGGCTGCACGGACGAGGGTTGGAGGTTCTTCAGGAGGGGAAGAGATGGATGGTTTATCCTCCTTCTCCTCTACCTCTTCTTCCTTCTTCTCAGGAGTCTTGGTGGGTGCTTCGGGTGCTAATCGTGGAGGGGAGGGATCAGAGGGGGCAGCTCCATCGGGGGTCTTCCTCTCCTCGGCCTCTCCCAGATCGGGAGCCTTCTCACTCTTGTCTGGCCCTTCATCGGCCATTCCACCCGTCTCTGCAATGTCTCAAATGGGTTGTACACAAATCGATGGAGCTGAAGAGTGAAAGAGAGAGAGAGAGAGAGAGAGAGAGAGAGATAACGCGTGAAATGGGCACAGGAGGAATTCGCACGGCCGTTGATTGGTTGGAGATAAGAGAGGGTTTTTAGCGAGAGAAAAAAGAGAGGAAACCCGCTGATTCGTCGCGACTTAAGACCACCGTACCCAGAGGGATGGTCAGTGGCTCTGTGACTGGCCCAAGTAGCCATTCCACCCAAAGGTATGTCGTGGTGGGAGCCCACGGGGTCAGTGGTTTTCGGCGAAGGCGGGGCTTAGTGTAGAGAGGGCCATGGCGTCCTTCAAGGGTACAGTAGCCTATTTAATTCAGTTCGTGATCGCAACTTAATGTAAACTGAGTTATTTTTCTTGTTTATTTTCCGACCATTTTTTGCTAATATTTTTTCAAAAAATTTAAAATGGCAGGTCAGATAATTCTAATGATGAAAGAAAATGTACACCCTTCAATACGTTGATAAGGCAGCTTATCGGAAGAAAAAAAACAGTTTTAATATCATTTTCTTCAAATTTTTATTTACATTCTATAACTCTTCAAATAGAAGTGACTGCCTATTTAAAATGTTCAGTAATGACCCCTTTCAAGAGTATCCTGTGTCATTAGTTTGTCAAAGTGAATTCGAATTTGCAGCTGTCTCAGTTTAGCGTATAATAGTGATTTGGCAATTACAGTAGGCTGATAAATTTTGTGTTGCACGTGGTGATGCTGACTGATTGAGAATAAGAATACGGAAAAGAGAAACGGTACTGTAATGGGAGAGCTGTGCTAAGTCTACAGTATTCTTGATTCAAGTCCAGCTTCAAGTTTCTCTCTCTCGCATAAAAATTCTTCTCAATTAGAGCAAACAATTTCAGTCATGCCGTAGTATTTATGAGAATGAAAACGATGATCAACTGACAATTCTAAGACGAAGCTGAACATTTTGTTCATCTTGCTTTGTCAATTAAAATAAAAATAAAAATAGAAGATATGTAACCTTTCGCCGTTGAGATCGAACCACTCAGTGCGTGGATTGGATACGGTAGAGAAAACAATATATTGACAATCTACAGTAATGTATTACTCAAAGCACATTGATAATAAATTAACAAAGAAGCTATCAGCAAGATTCTAAATGCATTAGTAATGTTTTGAATCTTATTCTGTTAGTCATGAAGAGAAAATTTGACGACTCCCCAAAACAATTTAAAAATGTTGAAGAAATAAATCAGTTAGTGATAGAACAAACACGGACTACGGTAGTCGGCGCCGCACCAATTTTGTTTCAATTTCATTACATTTGTTTATCGATTTCCCTGCCTGCATTTCGCTCCGTTCTTGTGCGAATCGATTCAGCATTAAGCATATTATCAGATGAAGCTGAAAGTTGGCCGTTCCGCTGTTGGCGGACGCGCTAAACTCGGTCTGCTGAAGAAGACTGCCTTGAAGAAGGCGCTGCCCATCAAGAAGCGGCCTGTAGAAGAGGAGGAAGAAGACGACAGCAGCAGTGGATGGGAAACGGATGAGGATCAGGTTCGAATTTGAGTTGAAATTGTTTTATCACTGTTTAGCAAGTATTTCGCTTGGCAAAGGCTTTAGCGATTTAGCCCCTTCACTGTTCGAGTTAGTTTTAACAATACCTCCGTTGTAGAATCCCCAAACGTCGACTGAGCAGCGCAAGTTGAAGGGGAAATTCGTGGAAGAAGGCGAATCGGGCGAGGAAGAAGAGGAATCTGATGAGGACGAGGAAGACGAGGCTAGAATTTTATTTTTTTGTAGTTATGTGTCGTCTTTTTGATGAAATGCTTGAACTATTTAATAATATTTAAATAAATTATATACTTTCCAGGGCGAGGATGACGAGGGTGTCGGTCTCTCGCACAAGGAACAGCTGGCGAAGCTGAAACAGACCGATCCGGAGCTGTTCAAGTACCTCCAGGTTTGGATTTGCTCAATTTGTAACGCCGAATCGGTTTAGTCATGAGCATATCAATTCAATGGTTCGTTCCTGATGATAGTTAATCCTGATTCCTTATAGTCAGAGGAGTCTGATCTGCTCGATTTCGGAGAGGGAGCTGATGAGGATGAGGACGAAGAAGGAGAAGATGAGGAGATGGAGGAGGAAGAGGGTCAGTCGAACACCTATTTCATGCAATTATCGTCGATGTTCAGCTCCGAAAGAGAAGAAGTCTCGTCAGCCAAAGGCGAAGCAAGAGAAGGACGGTAGATCCATCTTCGATGGAGAGATGTATCTCTATGTGGAGAAGGAACTCGAGAAGGAGGTAATATATGTGTTTATTCCATTCCGAAGTCTTTTTTTTAAATTCGTGTTGTTGTTTTAATATCTTACTTCTCAATTCCAGAACACTTCCCACTCTGCCGTTCGTCTGGCAGTGCACGCCTTCACTGCGTGTGTCGCGAGAGTCGGTGCGGATATCGAACCCCCACCATGGGTGATCAATGACCAGAAGGTACGGTATAACGATATTGGTTATTGATTGATATACGAGGATTACGGTATTTTTCCAGGTCTTCGATGCGGTGGTTCGTCTCTGCTTCCGTTATCTCGGCGAGCGGATCCTCAACATGCTCGGAAAGCCGAAGAATATGGAGAATCAGGTGAATCAGGCTTTCCATTTCTTTTTGGAGAATGCTACCTATGTATTTCCATGCCACTCAAAGTCATTTAGTTGCAAACAACCATCACGTCACGATAGTTTCGTTTCTGGCCTCAAATAATATTAAAAATGTTGATTTCCAGTCGTACACTTCTGGGAAGCTTCGCTTTCCCCACTTCAAGAAGCACGCCGTGGTGGTGAAGCAGTATCTGCATGGACTGCTGCTGGTGGGTGGATTATTGCCAGTTTTATTGTGTTGTTGGAGGTGCTACTGGTGAAACATAGAAATCTATTCTCTCGATTTTATTTTGATCGCGATTAATAATCTTCCCCATTGCAGTTCCTCTCCGAAGTGCAGACTTCTTCGGTGGTGACGATCACAGCGAAGGCCATCTCCGCCCTCACCTCACTCTTCGCCCAACTGCCCAAACTGTGCAGGATGCTCGTGAAGGTAAACATGATCTTCAAATTGACAAAGATGGCGGTAGAAGGCGGTTCTCCGTTTCTTACTTGCTTAAATTACTTTCTCACCCATCTGTTTCAATAGTCGTCAGACATCTCGACTCAATAGCATGAATAAAGTTGTTCAAACGACAAACAAGTAGTTCGATAGGTTTAAATAACTAAATACCGTAATCTGGCAGGCCCTCGTCCGTCTGTGGACGCGTAAGACGTTGGAGGAGCGATGCGCCGCCTACTTCGCCATGAATTCACTCGTGAAGGCAGCACCCGATCAGTTCGCCATACTCTACAAGGTGATGGAGGAGGGAGAGGCTAGAATAGGACCAGTACGAGAGTGAAGAAGTGTCCGTAGCGATAACAGATGATTTTTTTAAAGTACACAAGTTGAGATTTGAGTTTAAAGTAAGCTGCAGCTGTAGTTGAGTCGCTGAGGTCTATTATAATCGATATTTCTATTCTCAACAACAAATAATAGTAGCGAAAAACTAGGTGATTCTGTGCTTTCAGGCCAGTTAAAGTATGCGATGGCAACATGTGCTCCGATTATCTTCTAGTTGCTCGCTTAATAATCCCCTCTCATCTTCAGTCGTGCTACATGGGTTTCGTCTCGTGCTCTCGTGACGTCTCTCCTGATTCGTGGCCACTTCTCGTATTCATGCATCGATCATTCGCTCAACTCACTCTACTCAATCCCAATGTGGCGTATCAGGTACGGAACTGCATGGTGCTGGCAGTGACAGCACCTAAAAGTACAACTGGTTTTATCACAATTAATATTTTTCCTCGGTTTCCTTACGAATGTGTATGTAGCCTTCGTGATGCGATATGAATTTGGCAAATATGATTCCAGTATGCGTTCGTGTACATTCGACAGACGGCAATCCACATCAGGAATGCCGTGATCTCGAACAAGAGAAAGGTGAGCGCATTGTCGTTTCGCAATTTGTAGAATAGATATTGTTTTGGGGTTTTCATTGATATTACGTCCCCTGACTTCATAATAATTGAAATCATTATACAGTTCTATTTCGACAATTTTTCTCCTCGCAGGATCTGGTGCAATCGGTGTACAACTGGCAGCTGATGCAGTGTCTCTACATGTGGACGAGAGTCATCTCACATGTATGTTGATCTTTGATCTTTTGGTGGTTTTACAGTATGGTAGTGGGACCCTCACAGCAGATCAATCCATAATCTCTCCCTTTCCAGGCGCATTCCTCAACTGACGAGACGGAGGCACTGAGGGAGCTCGCCTATCCACTCGTGCAGATAGTACTCTCCACGCTCAAGTACGTTTCATGGTCAATTTTTTCTCTATCAAACAGCTAAACAACTGTCTATGATTGTCAAAACTTTATCTCGGTTATCATGTACTTGTGAAACCCAAATTGATCATGAACCATCTTACAATTAGATTGATATTTTAGCAGACAAATCAGCTCAAACACTTCAGTCAATATTTCGTGTCGTTTACATCAATTCATTGAAACCCTACACTCCCTAATCCCTCCTTCATTTAGACTCTTCCCCTCTCCTCGCTACCTTCCTCTACGTGCGCACTGCGTCGAGTTGCTGCTGCAGCTGCAAGCCACCTGCGACAAGTACATCCCCACCCTCGCCCTGTCCGTCGAGGTGAGCGAGAGGGGTGATCTTTGATCTCTGCTTGCCTTTTTTACCCGAGCATCAGTCAATCTGCAATCTCAATGCTCTAACAGTATCTCCCTCCTTGCAGCTGATGTCTGAGATGATGTCTATTCTCCGATCGAAGCCCCGTCAAGTGAAGATCGCTGGCCCCGCCCCCGATCTCGCCAGCATGCTCAAGGCGACCACTCAGCAGGTGAGGAGAGGAAGATGAGAGGGACAGAAAGAGAGCATGACCTAGTGGTACAGTAGTGTTCAGTATGCATCCTATCGAAGATCTGGTGATGACAGCAATACTGTAATTCGAAATGTTCAGGTGGAAGAGCCGCAGTGGCGAAAGGCGATGGTGGAGGAGATATTCAGGTTAGCTAATTTAAAAAAAAAACACTAGCTAATTATTGTGCAATTCGAATACTCAGCTTTGATAATACTGCGTTTAGCGCTCAATACGGAACATTTAATTCGCTAGTGCATTATTGATTATCCCTAAATTTTCAATCTTCTCGGGTATTGCTAATAGATCTCGTAGGAAACGACTAAGCACATTAGCCAAGGTCTGAGAGCCCTGCAATCAATAGCTGAAAATCTACAGGGTGGAATAATAAGCGGAACGGTTTATTTCTTTGCGATATATGCCAAGCCTAGCCCACTAGGGATGTTTTTTGGCATGGTGAATTTGTTATTTTCTTTCTGACTAGTGGGTTCGAGGCCCCATTATCATGACATATCTTCTATGGTTTGAGCTGATTACTCATTTATCACCTGTCAACAACCTTAATTTCTCTCCTTGCAGACTGCTGGTGCAGTCATCTCACGTCATCGCTGCTCATCCGGCCTTCCCCGACGTCGTGTTGCCGCTCGTGCACAGGGTACGGTAGGAAAGCGAGTGTGGGGGAGAGGGAC
Organism: Pristionchus japonicus; assembly: GCA_900490845.1. Lineage (NCBI taxonomy): Eukaryota > Metazoa > Nematoda > Chromadorea > Rhabditida > Neodiplogasteridae > Pristionchus > Pristionchus japonicus. The sequence goes on from LS490420.1 coordinate 326,965, forward strand.
GACGTTTCCTAGATGATGGCTCTGATGAGAAGATGGATTGAACTTGAAATTGGATGGAAGTTTCCCATTTAAAATACTGCTAAACCTAATATTTTTCAGCTTCGCTCGATGATCAAGGGATGCAAGAGTGCGGAGACGTGCACGATGATGAAGAATCTGTGCGATAAACTCAAGGTAATTTCAAAATAATTATATAAATATTAATTAAACAATTATTAAATCCCAGGAGCACTCTGACTGGGTGCGTGCCACTCTCGCCGGTCGTCACGTCGACATCACTGACTCCCTCAATATCGTGAGTTTCCCTTTTTTTAAACAAACAGACAATTAACATTTGTTCTAAGCAGCATTATTTTCTATGTTTCTTGAATGTTACAATAGATTCTGCAAACAATCAATAACCTACCGTATCCTCTCCAGATCGGTCTTCGATCGTCGCTTCGAGACTCGTCGAGTCCACTCGCTGCATTCCATCAGCAATGGATTCGATACTGGAAGATGAAACAGAGATTGTTGACGAAGGTCAGTTGGATGAGAGGGGGGGGGGGGGGGGGAGAAGGCACTCTGTGAATGAGAAAGTGGTTACCGCCCTCATTTTTTTCTGTTTCCGCTCATATTATTATTCTTTGAAGTACCAGTAGTTGAGCCAATGATGTTCTAGTCTCATGTTACATTTATTGAGTAATATGGTTTTTTACAAAATTAAAACGGTATTTCTCATTTTAGTCTGATGCAAATCCCAATCAGAAGGAAGAAAAGAAGGAGAAAGAAGTGAAGAAGAAGGAAGACAAGAAGAGTAAGAAGGCCAGAATTGAGAAAGAGGAAGAGGAGGAGAGTGAGGTGAGAGTGTCAAGGGAATTCAGCTTTGTGAGTAGAGTGTGGAGAAGTGGATGAATGCCCGTTCTATTGCATTGTAATAATGTAATGTATTGCAGAGTGAGGAGGAAGAGGTTGTTCCAGTCAAGAAATCAGCTAAGAAGACGGATAAGAAGAAGAATAAGGGAAAGATAGTGGGAAGAGTGAATGCAGATGCATCTCTACCTGATCAAGTTGCCGATTTGGCTGTTTGGTCTGATGAAGATTGAGTGATTTAAGAGATACAGTTAACTTGTTATCACCTTGTTGTTTCGTTTCATGAGTTGTTAGTTATCATTGTTGTCGATGAATTTTTCAATTATCGGATGAAATACACAAGAAGGTCATGACATTTACTACACTGGAATATCAGTACCCCTGATGTACAGTATCCCTCCGAGTACAGTCATAGTAACTTCGATGTACATTTATCAGCCCACTCAGGGGTTATATTCAATGTCCAGCGTCTCAAGGCCAATGATGCTACCGGCTCGGAACCACTCCGGGTCGCACTCTTTCGCATCCTTGGGGCTGTTGACCCAGTTGATTGTTATAAACTCGACTTTGGTGTCCTGAAAGTGGAAAAATTAAAACCTCAAAAAAAAGGGAAACATTGGATAGCATCATAACCACAGTATAATTCAATTAGAGATCCCTTACTTTCTGTCCCCTGTAGGCGAAGGCGACACACGAAACGGTGATGAGAACGCTCTCCTTGGGGTCGAGAACTCCGGCAGCGGGGTCGACACTCAGTCTCCTCGTGTGGGTAGTCTTTGCCTTCCATCCGATCCGACGACGAGTCGAATTGGTGATCTGAAGAGAATGAACCACGAAGGATGGAATGAGACTAAAGAATCTTGAGGAAGAAAACATACCCGAACCGTAACCGGATTCTTGTCGAAGTCTCCTTGGAAGTAGATCTTGTGGGCGGGCTTGAGAGTAATAAAGCCGGGATCCAGGAATCGGGGTTCTTCCTCGCCCTCCTCCTCCTCAGTCTGTAGAGAGAACAGTTCAGATAGAGAAGGACTCCTTTCTATCCGTGACCTAATGAATGATCAAGTACTCGCCTCTTCCTCCTCCTTCTTATGCCGCGCCTCTCGCGCTTTCTTCAGCTTCTCCAATCTCGCCTGCTTCTGCTGCCTCTTTGTAAGACGCGGCTTCTTGACGTACATCTCGGAATGAGAACAGCCGACCGTTTCGAAGTGGTTATATAGGTCGGAATGAGGGAGAATATTGAACGAATCTGCATCAATATGAAATGAAAGTGGGCTGGGTTGCAACATGAGAAGACACGTTGGTTCTCACAGTTGTAGTTTTTTCCTTGCTTGAATCATTTGACATGAATCGAGTATCCAAAATCAAGGCACCAGAGAGCATAATCTCACTTCCGTTCCGAGTAGTGATTTTAACAGATCGCATTGCACAATTACATTTATTATTGATCGTTGCATAATGATGAGGTAACAGAAATGTACAAATACGCTGAGATATTGCATAAGCACGAAGTTGATTGCAAAGTGGTGGACGATCGATAAGACACGCGTATACGGTAGGGAGAAAAGCGATGTGAGACCGGATATGGATTACGGTAGGAGTACTTATTTGGAGGGAAGGCACCTGGGACGAGGCGAGAAGTGGAACATATTAACGAAACTAAAGTGAAAGTTATGCTCTAGCAGGATGGAGGAAAGCCTTGCTACGGATCTTCTTGAGTACATCTGGTCCGGCCTTGCCCAGAAGCTCCCTGAGAGTCAGTTGGAACTGCTCCTTCGCCTTTACTCGAAGACACTCCTGCTTACGCTCGTTCACCTGAAATGCTCAAATTAGTTGAGTTCGCGCTGTGGATCAGACGAACTAGTGACGCTGTGAAAATTTCGACAACGTTTTGTTAATTTTCAGGATTGTGGCGGGAAGATGAATAATTCAAATATTCTAACCTTGGCAGTCTGCGAGATGATCGCCTGCTCTTCGGCGATGTCCAGAGTGTCGTCACGGCATCTGAGAATTTCGAAATTGTCGAGATCGAACGCTATATTTTCGAAAATAATTGATGAAAGTTCGAAAACCTGTCAAAGTTCGGGCAGCACATGCGCAGCTTGGTGCATTTCTCCTGCAATTTTGAGGAATTACAAAACGTTAGAAACGAATTTGAATACCTGAATGAGGTTCGCATCGTGGAAGCACTCGGACGAAGTTGTGTAGTTGGCGGAGAGGACTCTGAAGGGAAATGATTGGTCTTTGATCTCTATTTTATCTTCGATCTCCGCACCTGAGCAGTGCCGAGTTGTACTCCATGCCGACCTCGACGGGGAAGGGAAGGCAGACTGAGGTGGCGAACTGTAATAGAAAACTGCTGTGTTATCACCGAGACTGAATAGTGAAAGAACGTACGAATTTCTCATTGACGGTAGCCAAACATTGCTTCAGTCTTCCATTCCTGGTCATCACAGATTCGTACAATTGCTCGTAGAGAGGACGGTCAGCGGGATCGCAGAGGTCGTCGCCACTGCAAAGAATGGAAGTAATTCTATAATTCTAGAGGTAATTTCAGATATGCTTCGCTATGCAGTGAAACATCTCCGATTGAGTGCGGTTGCCATGGGTTTACGACCTTGTATCTAAAGCTGAAAATTGAAAGAATAACATTATCTCACCGATACAGCAGACTCTCAGCACTCTCCGCGAGAGTTGGAAGCACCCTAGAAGCAGCGAATCTCCATGCACAACCATCGAGAGCCAGATGCATCTAAGAAATCAGAGATCGTTCATCTTTCAGTGATAAATAAAAAAGCTGTCGAAAAATAAAGCATTACCTGGTTCCTGCATCTCATATACAGATCACACGCCGTCTCGTTCTTCTCAGCAACCACAGTGTTGTCGATGTGATGGGCCTTCTTGAAATCGTCCAGTTCCTGAGAGAGATCAGAGATCAGACTCCAAACTTCAAATATCATCACGGGAGGTGAGATTCTGACCTTCTTGTACTGATCGGGCGTCACTCCTTCGTCCTTGGCCACGTTCTCTGGTCTTCCTTCCAGCACGAGATTGCCGTTGTCGATGACCAACTTCTCGTCTCCGGCTGAAACGCAGGTAATGAAGAGTTAAAAACAGACGGAAGTTAACGCGTTTCAACCTCACCCTTCAACACGATCTTGTCATTGTGCTCGTCTCTCTCCAGACTGGCGTCGTCTTCTTCGGCTTCGGGAAGAGGATCGCAGATTGTCCCTGAATCAGGATGATTATTGTTTGGAGAAACGAACATTGTACTCATTAAAAGAAATCGATAATTCCTTACCAGCAATATCCGCATCATCTTCAGGATAGTCGTGCGGGGCGAATGCTGAATGATTCTCTTTTATTGGGCGGTTAATTCGAGTAAGTTGGTCTCTCCATCGAATCGTCGAGAAATAACACAATTCCATCTCACAATATGATTCTGATAGACTACTCACTTGCGTCCACAGCCTTCTTCGCATTCTCCAACTCTGCTTGAGCACGATCAAAGTTGGTGATGAGAGCATCGAGCACGTCGATTACCTTGAGATGAGATAATTATCATCATGTTCATTTGAGAGTTCGCCAATCCGTCGTATTGATCTACTTTCATTGATACCTTTTTGTCATCGGTATGAGCCTTAGCTTCGACCAGCTTTCCTCTAACGTCAGTCTTGAAGTTGTCCAGCACGTCCTGTAGAAAAGCAACGGTTTTCGAAAGCCGTCAATTAATCTCCAGTTCCTGTTCTGGCTACCACGGTCTCACCTTGAGTGCCTTCATGCTTGTCTCGTCCGTGTCCTCACCCATCTCCTTCATTACCTTAATTATTTTTATTAATTATTAATTAGATCGTTGTTAATCACCTTGTCGAAATCGAGCATCTCGGATGTCTTCTCTCCCAATTTGACTGGCTTTTGTTCGGTCTTCTTCGACGCTTGACGACAACCGGCCTTCGCTTTTGGATCCTGTAATTTTCCTTCATTAACAGCATCTAATCAAAAACTTCGCAAGCTATTTTTACTTGAAACGATTCTGAAACTCATCATTGCTTTCGCGCTGATTTTATATTTTCACTGACAATGAATTCTTTCTCCTCTCACCTTCACGAGAATCACGGGTGCCGAAGTGACGGCAGTCTTGCCCGTTACTGTGGGGAAGAAGTCATCGTCGAGAGATTGCTGCAATGAATGGCTGAAGTTCTTTTTTTTTCGTTCACTCCTCACCAGATCCTCCGGACTGGGAGTGATCGGCTCTCCATCGAACATCTTCGATGCTGCTGCAGAAGCGTCGAGGAGGGAATCAATGGCGTCACCCACTTTCTGAAGAGAAGGAAGTTATTGTGAGAAGGTTGATCACTGAAAACCTTCTCTGTATTATCCTCCCTTCTCTCCGCTTGTCTCAATTCTTCCTTCAGTTTCTGATCATTCTTGAGTGCTTCAGTGAACATTCGATTGTGCTCCTCGATCGAGGGAGGAGGACGAGTCTGAACAATTCTCATTGTGGTTAGATTGATTTCTAACTTCGCTTATCTTTCAGATGTTGCATATTACAAATAAAATTCAATTCTGTTATTTAATTTTCTCCAATTCTGATAGAAAAACCATCAAACCTCCTTAGACTTTTCTTCTCGCGGGAAAGTCAACGTCGGTTTGGGGTCTGCTGATTTCTCCATCTGAATCAAACAATGTTTCGAATCGTTGCGATAATACCGTCAAATTCCACACACCAGAGACGGACAACGAAGCAAGCGACATTTACGCACCCCTTCACCCTTTCGTCCGAGTTTTAACAATCCTGAACATTTCTAAAGGCACCTCAATAGCCAGATCGTCAATCTTCTTGGTCAGAATGTAGTTGGGACTTCGATCAGGCTGATATCTTGGACGTAAACCTCTCTCGAAGATCACCTGCACACACCACACATAGACGACGATTGACAGAGGACAGAAAGCGATGCACCGCACCGCACACACACCTTGTTGAGATGACTCTCGTTATCCAGAGCGAACGGACGGGAAAGCGTTCCAAGACGACCATCTCTGAAGGAAGAGCCTCCTTTGAAAGGAGAGGAGGTAGAACCGTAGAATCGATTCGGTGTTGGAGTGACCGTAGAGCTGTGGCCGTCAAATCGAATCGTTTTCAGCTGCTTTAGAAGACGTTGCTGTAAAAGGACGGACACTGGTTACAGTAGATACACTTCAGGACAGGTTACGGTACTTACCGTATGATCGGCGTTCCACTTTCGTTCTTCGTGAATATTGATCTTGATGGAACCTTGCTGACCGACCTTGTTGAGGGGTTCCTAGAGACAGAGATCAAAGAGGAAGAAAGCAAGCCAATCAGCGTTTTCAGCACAGAAATGCTACCTTCGGAGTTTTAGCAATTAGAGGACCGAACAATTGGGCAGAATGAAGAGGCGGGACGATTACCATTACCTTCCTTGCACCAGAATAGTTAGACAATCTCACCTCATCTCTGTGCAGTTTAGCTGCATCTTCAAGACTTTCTTTCGCCTGCTTTCTTTCAGCTTCCTGACGAGCGATTGTCTCCTGATCCTGAGGCAACGAGATAAGAACATGCCCCTCTTTTTTCTTAGATCCCTAACGAAAGTGTTCGCATTAGTCTCGAACTTCTCTAGTTCGGAACAGTGTAAATAAGCAAGTGCAACACAGTGTATTTCTCTCTTCCGAGATCTGGTTTTTTCTCGAGCTGGAACTCGGGCGTTCCACTGCCCACTTCACTGTTGGACGGACAAATGAAACGAGTTCAAATCCTCAACCATGAACTGTCGATTGGTTTAGGTCCTAAGGATGTACAAGACGTCGATAACATCGATCATTACCCTGATTCTGAAGGTGATATTCCCCTTGGGAGTCCATGCTAGCTCCTCATCGTTCTGAGCAGCAATCTCGAGGGCGAGTTGAAGAGGCTCTACGTCTTCTCCTCTCTGAAGAATTCATATTTTGGAAATCTCTTCTCAGTATGAGAGAGATGTTTAAGTGATGATGATGCTGTGAAGCATAACTCAATATCAGCGAAGTTCAACGATTTCACCTCGCATCTTTTGGCCCTTTTCCACAGATCAGCCCTCGTGGCATTGATCTGACGAGCTTCTTCAGAGTCAGTGAGCACGTGGTTGCATCTATTATTCACATTATTGTTTGCAGAGTATATGAATATTTCCAGAAACTAATTTCACTGGTGTTCCACTTCCAGCTAGTGCTGCTCAGTGTGGATAAGCATCGTTCCTAGAATAGAGGCCGAGGGTTCTTCCATTCGGTAATGGTCTCCTAATGCGGAACAAGGTTGTAGATCGCGCGTAAAAGTTCGCATTCGAGTAAAGGAAGAGTTACGCATGAGGAGTCACTGTCTAATGAGTCACTCAAGGCAATTGTGAATGCATAATGAATCTCAAGATCCCGGGAAATGACCACCCTGTAGGTTCATTCATTTTTTGCCACTGAGAGGGTACATTCACTCCATTCATAATTGAGATTGAATTACTCAATCGGGCGAGAGAAAGTCCGAGTAGATTCTCAAGTGCTTGCCGCGGGGAGTGAATGGACACTAGCGAGAGCTTCCCTGTTGAACTCAGCGAACTCTACTTTTTCAACGAGAGTGTTCATGCTACATTGAATGAGTTTGATCATCGTCAAACAAATAAATCTGTACCTATAAGTGGCAGCACAGCATCCCTTCAGTCTCCCGCATTCCTTCTCCAATCTCTTCTCGTATCCAGTGAAACAATTGGTGGGAACGTATGAGATCGTACGAGCGAACGAGAATCTGAAGAGGATGATTATCTAAATAAACATCAAATGCTTATTATTGTGAAACTCATTCCTCATTCCCCCCTCTCACTCACCTCGGCGCGTCTCGAATGAGATGGTCACTGCAGCGATGGCCGTTTGACTGAAACAGTTCTATTATTCCATTTCCCGGCTCTGGTTGTGTTATTTCCCAGATTCCGGTCCTGGCTCTCGGCAGACTGCGTAACAACGGACTCGTCCATTGCGCGCACTTTACCGGCCCTTTCTCGAAGCGCGAAATCGTTACATTGCACCATCCTGTCTACTTGCATTAGGGCAGAGAGTGTTTTGAGGTGTCCAAGAGCCGGATTCTAATGATTTCAAATGATCATTTCAGCGCGAACCTGCTCTTCGGTCATCGGGACGGTCTGCTCAATCAGACAGGCAGTGTACTTCTTCTCCATCTCAACCTCGAGGTGATCGAGCTGCAAAGAGTGTGCTGCACGATCTTGAACTCGAATTCCTTGTAGAACTCCGACAGTATAGCTAAACGTTACTAAACAGCGTAAGCCTGACCAGTTTGTAATCGTTCTTGAGTTTATCGTGGCACTGCTTCGGATCGTGGTAGGAGGGCAGCCAGTAGGGTCGATGCCTGGACAAGGCTTTCTCAGATTGATCTTTGATCTCTGATCTCTCACCTCGAATTGCCCATGCACAATCGTTCTTCGAGTCTCGATACGGCAACGCATTCCGTGTAACTCTCACAGTACCGAAGAGATTCATCCTTCAAAGAGACGATTGACCACTCATGTTTCATTGCTTGTTGCATTCAAGTGTTTTCATGCTGCTGTTTTCCGGTTCGTGCCTCTAAATCCCCTCACAATCGGACTGACTCGGGAACAACGGAAGTTCGGCTTAGCAGAAAGGGAAACTCTATTGGAAAGTGTAGCTGGAAAGGGAAAAGTGAGGGAGGGGAAGAGAAGGGGAAAAGATCTCTAACCTAAATCTCACATTCGAAATCGACTCCCATTCATCGAGCTAATTGAGTCACTCAGTGTTCGCTAGTGATCCTCAGCACTTTCAAACTATTTGTCGCCCTCAGACTTTTCGATTCTTTGAACGAAATGAAAAACGGATCAAGTGTGTTGATGAAAGTCGAGAGTGAAACGCAAAGCAGACAAAGGGCTCGGGAACACTTGAAGACTGTCTTTTAGGAGAAAGTGGATCGAGACCTATCGAATGATGTCTAAGCCCTCAGATCAAAACAAAACAAAGATAGATAGACGAACAAAACTCACTTGTAAATTTGCGACTGCCAAAGGGACGAGCAACAATAACAACCGAAGACTCTTCATAGTGCTGAAATTGCGCATTTCATGAAGAAGATAAGCAAATTTCGAGATAATCAGCAGGTCAAAAAGATGAGAGAAATGAGGAGAGACAAGAGGAGAGAGAAGGGCTCTCAGTGACAGAGGAGAAAGAGGGCGCCTGTGGGGCAAAGGAGGAATTTAGACGAAAGTGAAATCACACTGATCGCAAGCTTTTGTTCGAGATAAATGACTCATTGTCGAGCTATCGTGATATAAGTTATGGGGATAATGAATGACTAAGTTTACAGGATGCAGCCATCAGTCAAGGATCTGAGCTGGCATTGATAACGTTGAAGTATTTTCGTTCTCAAGCTAGCCAACATCAGGTTCTTCAGAAAACTGTCTTTAAAAAGCTTGAACAGTGGGAAAATAACTGGGCGATGCGTGGCTCGGATCTACGAAATTATTACCTACACGGACCACTCGCATTAGCACATTAGGACGGAGAGAGAGAGAGTAAAGTGAGACTTTCACTGGTCATTTCACTCTCCTCCCCTCGGGCCATCTCCCTCCCTCCTCCCTCCTCATCCCTCCGGAACGCTTCCTCCGCCTCTTCTTTCAGTCCCGGTTGTACAATAAATAGGTAAGTATGCCTATGGGGTCGAACGAATGGAACGAACGAGAACCAAACGAGCAAAGAAAGTGGGAGATGTGTCTGGGAGATAAATGAGGTATGACCAGCACGAAGGATGCGAGGGCTGGAGGATAGGAGGAGGAGGGCCGGAGAATGGACTGAGACTGCTCATGGCTATCACTCTTGTGGGGCGGAGAGCGGAGGCTAATGCGAACTGGAAAGGGCAATCTCGAAATGAGAGAGAGAGAGAGATAAGGGTGATAATCTGATCAGGAACGAGATCTGAAATGGAACGAGAAGAGGAAAGGCGTGGAAAAACGAAGGATTGAAACATGATGGAGTGGCTTCATTAGTCTGACTGGCTACAGTCTGTTCAGTCTCTAGGATGAACATGTAAAGTGCACAATCCTGAGGAAACATGGTTTACCCTCAATAGCCTAAAGAAAGAAGCATCTTTCTCCCAATGCTCGAAACAGGGGTGGATCTCCTCAGTCGGGTAAATGGGGGTAAATGCGATCTCCTCGATAGGGTCAGTGAGCGTGAGATGGCAATAAAGGGTGCGCGTAAGAAGCATCGTAAGGGGGTGCAATAGCCGAGAGGGTTCAAGGGGAGATCTCCCCCTTCTCCTCTCCATACCGGGTTAAACCGACCAAACTTCCTCGATCAAGGCAACTTTTCGCTGCAAAAACGCACTAGAGTAGCGTCCGTGCACTTGACTGCTTACTACTTGGGATGGACACTCAGAGGATGAGCAGAGAAGGAGAGAGAAGAGGGAACGGAAGAGAGTCAGACGAGTAAACGTTTACCTTTACTGTGATAGCCTCTTGACCTCACTTCTTTTGAACGGAGCGAGTGAGAAAACGGGTGAACGAACGTCCATTCAATCCCCTTTCGGTAATTTTATTCCGATAACATCGAAATGAATTCCATTCAAGAAACGGCTAAGTGTTTTTGTCAAGGTACGAATGAATACATTACTACGAAAGGATTGACTCGATTTGGATCAGAAGTAATGGCCATGCAGATCAAGAATGAGTTTACGAATTTATCCATGTGCACAACATTATTCAAGCAGAAGAATGGGTCCCGTATCGGAGTGGAAGTTAGAGTAGAGTCGAAGCGTTAGAAGCGATAGTAGGTAGTTAGATAAAGCTCGCGGTTTTTACAGACAAAGGCATCGGGATAAAAAGTCTCAGGCGACTTTGGCTACACTGTTCGATGGATGCACTCAAATGTACAGAAAAGAGGGGAAAGAGGAGAGACAGGATATTAGTCGTTCAAGAAGTAGGAAACTTTAAATCTCCGGACAGATTGGAAAACTACTCGGAGTAATCTAGACTAACAGTTGGTCCAAAGATACATCAGCAAGTGGCTGCACATACCGCATTGCACGCGGGGGCGCACGACGCTACAGGCTGCGACTGAGCAGCGCATTGATCTCTACAGGCGGAAACGCACTCGGGAGCACACTGGACGGCTCTCTGTTCGAGACAGGAGGGAGTGCAGGGGGAACAGCTAGGAACGGCGTCGCAGAGCTGCGCGAGGGATGCGCCCAAGTCGACCACTGTCTTGAGGGGAGGTATGGGAGGGGATGGGAGGGGGAGAGATGGCCGATGGACGGCGACGCAAGCCGCCGCGCACTCCGGACGGCACGCCACGGGCTCGCAGAGTGGCGCCCCTCCCGAGGGTTCCGAGAGGGACGGAGGAGGGGACGGAGTGACGGATGTGTCGACGGTTAACTGGAAGGGAGGCAATTAGTTACTGGATCGACTGCTTAGCGGATACAAGACTCACTCGTATGATGGGCATGTTCTGCTGCAGCTGCTGCAGGCTGCTTCCCTCCGGTTGCACCGGCTGCAGTTGGAGGGGAGTCGGCGGTGGCGACGGAGCGGAGGGCCGCGCGCACGCGAATGGACACGCGGACGAAGAGGGCGCGGATGCCGCGGAAGCGGGGAGCGGCTGAAAGCGGGTTTGAGTTTCCATCTGCAATCCCTACATGCCCATTTAGGCCGCTTGTGTATTAGTTTCTATCAGTACTGACGGTTCCTTGTGGAGGAAAGGGAGTGGGTTGGAAAAAGAGAAGAGGGGATAGGAAGCAACCCAACTGAATATGAGCCAGACAGCGAGAGTAGTTGTTTTTTGTTGTTGAAACGAGCGATCTGGGTCGGACTATGGAACTCGACCTGATCCATTCTTATGCCAACTATGAAGCATATGTGAACAATGGAGTTATCAGAATAGGGATTGTTCCTTATCATTGTTTCTTTATCGGCTAGTGGCAAGTTATCATGCGGAATTTTGTAAGTTCTTCTTCATGATATTGAATCTTAATGGCACTGTGAAGGAATGATGTACAGAGTATCAAGTTCATTTGTATTTTTTCCAACAAGTTTCGCGGATATAACTAGCCAACCCATTTCAATTAGTTTTTGTGTGAACCGTGAAACACACTGCGTTCCGGATTCGCCCAGTACGAAGTTCGTGGTGAGACCTATCTGGCCATTGGAATGTTTCCAATTTCACAGTGTGATTCAGTTTTGCCTCGGTTTTCTATATGCTCTCTTTCTCTCGCTCCCGCTTCATAGAACGCAGTGAAACATATTCTTCGCATCTACCTTCTCACAGACTGAAAAAGATTGAATGTAGTCAAGAAAAGTATTCGAACCTGAGCGGCGATTGTGTACGGAAAGTAGAGAAGGGGCGCGACCGGCTGCTGCGGGGGCTGCTATTTTACATATTATTAAATATTAAATAAGTCAAAAAAAGGTATCTAGTTCCAAAATCACCTGCTGCGCTCCTTGCATGAACACGCCGGATGGTGCGGTAGCCACCGGCTGGACCTGCTGCAGCTGCTGGGCTGGTTGTGCGCTTGGCTGCAGCTGCTGCAGAACGGGTGGGCTGGCGACTGGGTTGCTGCTGTTGCTGCTGCTTCTCGCGGGTGGAGGGAGTGAACATGACACCTCGCACGTTATCTGGAGAAAGTTTAGCATTTTCAGAGCAAGCTTCTTTTCGGTTTCGTGAGTTATAGAACTGTACCTTGCACAGCGTATCGCATGCGTCTAGGCTGCGTGCGCGGCACTCGCTGCTGCATCGGTCTCCGCATCGGGTCGCGCACTCGCTCAGCCCCATCGACACCACGATCTGATGAGTAGAATTTTTTACACGCAGTAAGGGTGACACATTGTAGTTGAGAGAGATCAGGGAACTTGTTGCACTGAAGAAACACGCCTGATTTTTGTCGAATTTACTGAGTTGAATGAGACCTAGATGGGATTTCACCTGCTGTCCCTGGGAGTGAGTAGTCGACGACGGGACTGGCTGGACGATGGATAGATCGATGGTCGTCGGAGAGGGGAGACGGACTGGCAGGGTTGAGCTCGACGTTCGGGTATCTGAAGATTTCATTATGGTGGGAGACGAGCTTCTTCATTCCGAATGTGTGCGATAGAGCTAATGACTCACTCATGGTAGTCGTTCTGGTTGAGGTGGTACTCGAGATGATCGAAGGCGCCTGCGTGGTCATCTGTAATTATGTACTTCAATGCATCATCTTGTCGCAATGGATGAAATCCTGCTTCAGAATTTCATCAACTTCGAGTTCAAAAGATCATCTTTTCTGATCCCTTTGAAAGTTCGACCATAGTTCGCAGTAACAAACATGATTACCGTGATCGTGTTGATAGGCACTGAGAATGTCGTCGAGGGAGCCGGGCAGCGCGCCTCGCACGATTTCTGATGATGATTCATTTATTCCAGCTACTCTAATCATGATTCTGACCGAGCCGACAACCTTCCGAACTACGATACAGGTAAAATATGTGAAAATCGCGGTACCTGGCATGCCTCTATGCATATGCGTGCGACGGGTGGGGGACAGTCCGCTCTGCATTCTGTGAGACAGACGGGACGGAGACAGGGAGGAGGAGGGGATGACGGGAGGGGAGGAGGCACGGTCTGAGAGGAGAGGTTACGTCATTCCTAGGTAATCTTCATAGGAAACTATGATTGTTTTCTAAGCGACGAAGGTTTGTGCTATTGCAAGAAACGCATCTCACGAGCTTTCAGAGGGATGTTGAAACATATTTGCAATATTTCAGAGTCAAACGCAAAGATTGAATATTCACCTGGGATCCACTCGTCGAAGTCGACGAATCCACTATGGAGATCGATGGCGCCGAGATTGACGGAGGCGGAGGCGCCTGAGGAGCGCCGCCAGGCGTCATGTAGTTCCTGAGAGGACGAAAGTTATCAGTTGCTACTGTTTAGCGATGATCTTGTGAGGTTCAGGCTGCACCATCTTCATTAGATAGAATCCACCAATGTAGCGCCTGAGTGACCAGCGGCACGAACCTGGTTTCGACCCACTGCAGCACCGCTGGTCGCGCCGGCTGCTGCAGCTGCTGCGGAGGGAAAGTGGCGGGCGTCGGGAGAGGTGTGTCTGCGAGAGGAATCGATCAATACCGTTACTGTACGTAGTCATAAGTTATTCCTACAGTATCCGTACCGTGTATTGGCTGTAGTCTCAACTCCACCGTAGTATCTCCTGTTCTGGCCGAGGGAACGGACGCCTCTCTCACCTGCTGAGGTGAGTACGGCGTGCGCTGAAAGATAGGTATACATTTACAGATCAAAGATCAATCTATCTCCGATAAGCAGGAGATCACTAATTACTTTTTCATCGAACCTGCATGAGCAGTGAAATGATTGGAATGAGTTTCAGAGATTCCTGAAGAAGCGAAGCGTGGACGAAGGTTGATCAGATACCGTATATGGCGCAAAATAGAAAAATAAAAACCCAAAACTCACCGGAGCTGGCCCTCCTCCTGCCGGCTGGAGCTGCAGTTGCTGCGTCAGCTGTCGGATGAGCTCTGCCACGTACTCCGACGTGGAACTGCCCGAGGCGATGCTGAGAGAGATCAAAGATCAAACTACAGTTGATCAATCAGGAGCGCAAAGATCATAGATCAACATCTGCATAGCGGATAGTTAGAAGAAATAAGGTCTCACCATGAGCAGGGTCCGCCGGGCGCGTGTTGCACGGGCGCGCAGTTGCAGTCACGACCTGCCATTAGAAACGTTCAGATTTTAAAAATAAAGTGCGCGGCAACGGCTTACCGGTGAGCGTGGATGAGCAGCTGCAGACGGGACCGGCGATCGGCAGACAGGAGCACTGCTGGAACGGGAAATGTTGAGCCATGAATCTGTTCATTGAGACTCATCTGATTCCCTAATGAGAAAATGCACGCGAGATCGTAATGAACCCAGGATGTTAGATGATAGCTACGCGATCAATCAAATTCTTGTGAGATGAAAATGTGCGCGTAAGAATCAACGTCAAATATCAAGAGTTAGGTAGCGATGAGTTGAACGAGTAAATGAGACGACTACAACTCACTCGTACCAAAGGGCAAGTGTCAAGTGGGAAGGAGGGAGAGAGAGAGGCTGACGATTCCTTCTGTTAACAGTGGAAGAAGAGAGATAACTCACGGTGATAACTGGTCCAAGAGGATTATCAGCGAGGTTAGAGTATTGACAAAGGGAAGAGAAGGGGGGAGACAGCTTAGTCTTCTGGTGGGACAAACGAATGGATGAGGACGAAAAGACGGAAGAAGAATACAGATTGATCAGTACGATTATTAACATAATCATTAATTGACAACTACTTAGTGAGAAGTGTTGCAGAATCGTTTACTGTCCCAACTCTTTCCGGTTTTACCCCGCAGACTCCTCTGTAATCTTGTGTAAACACGGCAATCAGAGTGCAAATGATCCAAGAAGAAGAGAGGAAAGGAGTTGTCACTCGAGATTAAAGCCTAACAATAAGGGCAAATGTGTTTTTGCCCGGAGTTGCGTGCATGATGAAATGATTGAATTTGTAGGGGTGTATTTTACTGGATTACGATGGACCATTGGAAATATAGCGCTCGTGTCTCTGTATAGAACTTTTGAAACATATCGGTAATCAACTGAGGTAACTAAGCGAGTGATTCAAGGAGGGACAGGGGTTCTAACATGAGGAAGCGCCAAGTAGATGTGCGATGGTTGAGAGATTGATGAGACGTCCGTGAGATATCTCCCCCTCCTGCACCATTCTAGTTTTCTATTGACAATCACGAGTGAGAACCATCCCAACGGGTGCATCTTGCTATCGGATCACGGATAAAAAGTGATTGCCTAGCTTGCTCCGCGTGCATTTAGGTGGCGCTGAATCAGAAATACTCGCTACACTTTATAAGATCGCAAATACTGTTTGAGCGTCAATGGACCCAGAGTACCGAGTTTCTTGGGTATATCTCAATCCCTCACATTGCTCTCTGGCGGGGCGGTCACAGGAGCAGCAGTGGTAGTCGTTGTCGTTGTGGTTGGAGGAGGAGGAGTGGAGATGGAGATTGTGATAGAGACACTGAAAGAGCACTTTGGTTTCGGTCCCATCTTTCATTTTCCGTAGAACCAAACGAGCTTCAGGCAATGTAGAAGATTGAATGCAATTGAGTTACCGATGGATATCACAGAACATACTCACCACAAGCACTGGTTCTCAGCCGTAGTGACGGGTGTGCATTGGCAGTTAGGAGAGGGGCTAAAAGAATAGCAGTGATCACTTATTGATCAACGATACAGCTCAGTAGAATCAATCAAATCTCACCGAATGGGCATGCATCCGCAGGTGGGGAAATCTCCGGTCGTCGGTTGAGGAGCACAAGCGCACGCTGATTGAAGGAAGGAGTGAAAGCGGAGCTGAAATTTACAGAGTTCTTCGTCTGAAGGCAATCATTGGAAAGGTACTAAAACAGCAAACTAGCAACCTACGGTTGCTACGTTGTACGCCGGGATGTGTGTTAGGGTTATCATAGATTCGCTTGAATTGCAAGCCTGCATCCTCCCTTGCAAAAGGCTCGTGAGGCTGAGAGCGATTCGAAAAATTTGCGACTCCGCCACTTCGTGGCTCCATCGCAACTTTTTCGAATAGCTCTCAGCCTCACGAGCCTTTCGCAAGCGCATCGCAGGTTGGGCCATGCCTTAAGGTCACCATATCGCAGTCTGGACCACGCACTGTCGTTGGTTAATAGTGTTGTATGAATCTATCTACGTAAAGGAGGGGGACGATCCAGTTATCTACGTAAGTCTAGAGAGCGGGCGTTCCGGTTAACTACGTAAGTCTAGGACGCGGGGCGGACAGGGTACCTTCTAGGTAGGTCTAGGGAGTGGGGCGGGCCGGGTACCTACCTAAATCTTGGGGAGGGCATTGTCTCGTATAGCAATGTGAAAGGTTCGTGTGGATAGCAGTGGTCGAAAAAGTTGCGACTCCGCCACTTCGTGGCTCCGTCGCAACTTTTTCTCCCACTGCTATCCACACGAACCTTTC
>LS490420.1:345395-362707 GCA_900490845.1 Pristionchus japonicus
TCATCATATTTGCGTCAGCACTATGTAATATGCAAAATTTGAAAATTTTAGTCACGTGAAGTTGTTTGGTGGTTTTCCCGAGTGATTTGGTTGAGTTGGAAGCTAATACGGTGTGTAGGGAAATTTCGTCATATTGCATCATCACTATGAAATTTATGCAAATTTTGAAAAAGTTTTTCGTGGGGGTTCGTATGGTACCAGGTAGGGGCTGGGGGGATGAGAAATAGGCGATTTATAGCGATTTTTCAAAAGCGTGACAGACGTTACAGACAGACATACATACATACATACATACATACATACATACATACATACATACGGACAGACAGACAGACACTAAGATATATTACTTCTTTAGTAACAGCAACGAACCCTATCAGTGGGTTTCTTATCTGCCTCCTCCTCCGATTCCGTTGATGCAGCCTTAGCTGCAGCAGCCGCAGCGACCACCCCGAGAAGGAAGAGCAATCTGCCAATCCGCATCTCCTCTCTGATGAATGTGAGGATGGCAACGCCTTATCCCTCCTTGTTCTGGTTATCTCCTTCTGTCTCAATCCATCCCTACATGGTTCCTCAAACATCCGCACGGTGTGAAGGAGGGAGAGAAGAATGGAAACAATCAGATTCCCCCATTCTTGTTTGAGCGCTTCGATGTGATAAGAAGGATGTCCCGTTTTTTGAGCGATTGCGGATTTGGATCTGAGAGATCGTCGGGTGTGTTGTTTGATGTTGGCCGTAGAACGTTGCGAGGAAGGGAAAAGAATACAATGTAAAGTCTAGATGCAACAACGATCACGAAACGATTTTAAAAGATGAGTTTCAGAATGCAGATAATATAAATTGAAGATTGTGCGCTCTGGTTTCATTCAGCATTCTATTCAGAACATAACTTTTTGCACCACATAGTTTTAATGATCTAGATATTGTGTTCCTTCTCTGTTTGTTGTGTCTCTCAATCACATTTGCAGTTCAGAAAATTTACGCGTTGGGGACGGTCGGGCGTTGGGCCGAAACTTCCAATACGAATACAACACACGAAATGAGGGCCGATCGTTGATGAGTACGGTAAGTACCGGCTACGGTATCTACCAATCGATCAATAATACTTCGGCGAATCATGCTACGGTACAATTGGTGAACGAGTGAAAGACTGAAGCGAGAAGGAAAGACAAACGGCTGAAAGACATTCGGACGACGGAGTAGTGAGAATGAAAGACATCGGAGAAAAGGGGATGATCGATCGATACTCGGACTCCTGAATGGAAAACGAGAATCGATCGATCAATGAAAGAATCGGGCAATTGAAAGACCTACTACTATACATGAAAGCACACTGGGTAGTGTGGGGAGAGGAGCAGGGTACGGTAGTCAATCGATAGACAGACTACCGTACTCTCGCTCTGGCAGTGAAAAGGGGCAGCAATGGAAGAATGATTGAGTTGAACTCAAGGGGAAGACTAGGACAATCTTGGGGTGCAGACAGCCTATGACACCGGGGCTCTGCGAGCTTTTTTTATTAGATTTTTGTTACTATTTTTATGTGAACTACGAACTAGAGAGTGGGACTAGGGTGTCGAGATGGGGGCATAAGGCAGTCTGACTCGGAGATGAGAACACGAAGGGACGATCGTGGAGAACGGCCGAAGGAGCATCATCAGCGTCATCGAAAGACTGAGGAAGGGGTACTGTACATTCACCGGGAGAGAAGTCGCCGGTGCGGCAGTGCTGCAATTATCGATTTTCTGCAAGAATTCGTAAATCAATAGTTCGATTCTGATTACGGTAGAATGAATATCTCACCTTCTATGGACGAAGAGAGTTGACATAAATATACAACACAAATAAAATATATATGACGATGAAAAATGTGAATGTGGTGCCGCGTCTGTCTTCTTGCTACAGTCAATCATCGAGTCGAGTATGAGGAATCGCATCTGGAAGAATTCCATGAACTTGATGAACATGAAAGCAACTTCAATTGACCCATTCTGAAGAGATCATCTTGCACAAGAACCCATGCCAAAAATATCTTCAAATCTCTCACCAGAATCCGGATCCAATCCCGGTTCCGTCAGCATGCAAAAGGGGTAGCCGGTCAGGGGTGGATTGGGTTGTCGAAGTTGCCAGTTGTGGAATGAGCCGGGACCGTCGAACCCGATCAGAGAACCGGAGTTCTCCGACCGGGTCCGACGGGTTCGGAGAGGGGTGGATTGTGGTTATTGCATTCGGTTCTGCAAGGAATTCAGTTGAAAAGGGAGCGGTACGGTAAAGACACGGTAAATGGCAGGCTCACGAGAGCTCGCGCACGATCGCAGTATAGTAGTGGTTGTTGTTGTTCTGTGTGCAGGAAAGGAGAGAAAGATGCAAAAGGAGAAAACAGCCAAAACAGGACTGAGAGAGGCAGAGGAAAGAGGGAGAGGGGAGAGCCAGATAAAAAGGGAGACGGGAGAGGAGGAGGAAAAATAGTAGTTGACTACTATACGAAGCGGGAAGGAAGGAGAGGAGGGGGATTCCAGGCTTGCGATACGGTAAACAGACTGTATTGATCTTCGATGTACAGACACGCGATACTATAGAAGGGATGTATGATCCGGCCACGATACTACTACAAAATGGGCACGTAGGTATGCTATACATATTCTACAGTAACCAGACAGTCTAGATGGTAGCAAGTAGCAGCTGTAAGCTAAGGAATGGTATGGGAGTGCAAAGTGGAGGGAGAAGAGGAGTGAAAGTAGGCTATGAGTGAAAGGAGGGGCTGACCGAGTGACCAGAAAGAGAGAGCGATCGAATCTCCGGGAGGTGAAATTGCTTCAGCATACAAGAGACAGAGAGGGAGAGCCGCTTTTTACCCACTCACACACTTCTTCTCCCATTTGCATAGGCTCTTCCCCTCCTCCTCTCACTCTAGCCTCTCTCTCCTCTACCCGATTCACTCCATCTCTCGTCTCTCTCCCTTTCACAAAGACCCCTCAGGGCTCCTCCTTTCACTCTCAAGAGAAGGAGAAGAAACTTTTGCGAAGCGGGGGAGGATTGGGGTCAGAGCATGCAGAGAAAGGTCACAAAAAGGAGGAAGGATGGAGAAGGACGAGGGAAGGGGAGGGGGGGGGCTAGACAAGCTTCCAACAAACTGGTAGCCATTACTACGCAGTAATGAGGTGCAGTAATGCGGAAGAGACCAGGGAAAGCGACTGGAGGGAATAATGATCCGTGTATTCCCGTCTCTCTCCGCCTCTCAAACATATGTGAAAGAGCGCCTTCCTTTGTATCGGGAGAGAAGGAGGGAGAGGTGCAAAGAAAGGAGAGTTTATCTTACTGGACAGAAGGAAGGAGAAAGAAGTGGCGAGTAGGGGCGAAAAGACTCAATCTGAGCTGTCTGGAGAAGGAAGAGGGAGGAGTGAAAGAGACTCGAAGGGTGGAGGCATGGGAGTGGGCACTGGTCAGACTAGACGAGAGGGAGAGAGAGGGAAGAGGAGGAGGGAGGAGAGACGGCGCCTCTTTCCCTCAAAATCGTAAAGTGAGTGTGAGATAGCACATGGAAAACGAAGGAGGAGAAGAAGATGAAGAGGGAATGAGGTGGGCAATGGGTATCTAGGGTTTCTCGTCGAGGAAGGAGAGGAAGAGGAGAGGAGAGATACTCTCAGGGTGATTGCAGACCCATTGGAGTCTCACGCGATTCGCGCATTTGGAAGCGAGGGGAATGGGCAGATGGAAACACCCTGGATGGAGAGTGGAAACAAAGAAGGAAGATGGAAAACTCATGACACAACAAGTCCATTGAGTGTGATGGGGTCATTTACGGGCCCAACAGTTGTTCAGTTACAGACAGGGTTGTTTAATAATACCTGCAATTCTCATCTACACATGATTCTGATGGTATTTTGCCATTTCTTTCTGGAGGTGTCTCTGCAAGGAGTGGTCATATCATTGTCCACATCATCAGTCAGAGAACGACGAGAGAGTGCGCACAACGAAGAGAGTCTCTCTCTCCATCATCGTATAGCCGATTCATCCTCTCCATCGGCCTTCTTTCTCCTCTGCAAAAAGAGAGATGCCCTTAGGCAGCGTCTCTCCACTTCGCACACTCTCTCGCTCGTCCCATCACCGTTTGCACTCTCTTCTCTCCTTCTGATCTCTCTTCGTCTGTCTGTCTGCCCTCTCCACTCTTCCCCTGATGTCTCGCTCCTTCGTGTGTATCAGGTGCGTGTGATGCAATGAATGGTCAGCTGGAGAGGAGGGAGGGGGAGGGACTATCTCCATTCCCCATAGTCCCTCGCTCTCTCTAATAGACGAGAGAGCGTGCAGAATGAAGAGAGTGATCGTTGGCCATCTTCTGCAGTCAACGACTTCAATGCATGTGCAAGAGAGGGCTCGCGAGGAATTTTCCATCGAAGGGAAAGAGGGAGTGAAAGTGAAAAGGGATCGAAGGAGATAGAGGAAGATCGAGGGAGGGTAAAGGGAGAAGCCGAATGACCTATTTGAGATGATGAGAATGCATCAATGAGCATTACCCTTTGGTCATGAACTTACTCAAAATATTAGAATTCAAGGGATTGTCAGATGGTAGCCACCGTACATCTTTCTGTTGTGAAACGCAATCGATATCAATTAGTCTGCCTTGGATGAGTCGTAGGCGAGTGAGCAACGGGACAGAATGGGGACGACATCCACTCAGTAGCCATGACGATTGCTAGGAGATTGAGATGGTCTTGAGAGTGGAGAGAAGGAGAAGGGACGACACTATCCCATGTTTCAGTCTGAGATGCGGGTGCTGATCTACCCTCTCCTAGTCTATTCTGTCGTTGGAGACACTTGCCTCAAGGTCCGAGTCAAGGATGATGCAGCAGGAGGAACCGTGAGTCTCGTAGCTATTTCGGCGACGATGAAATGAATGGAATTCAGACTGCTGGTTCTACCAACAATAACAACTTCATTCGTGCGAATGCCAAGGTTGATCCGAGCAAGAAATCTGGTAATGCCTTGTGCGAAATTATTCTAAACAGTGCATTTCAGGCACTTCCACCCAGCCGTCAGTAATCGCCTGCAGTTCGGCCTGTGACTCCGCCTCCAATTGTGCAGCTTTCATGTCTGTTAAATGATCGACTGAGTTGGAAAAATCGATAATTCAGATTCGACAAGCAAACTGGCTCATGCACCTCCTACTCCTCCTTCACACTGGACTCTTCCAATCCGAACGACGCTCTCGCCAATGATACATTCGTAAAGTATTACGGTATTGAAGTTGTGAATCACGAACTGATTCGGGCTAATCAGGCCCGAACCCTGCCCCTGGTCCATCCGATTCCTGCTTGACTCCCTCCATCTATTCCAATCTACTCGCCAATCCTCAGCAGTGGGCGACGCCCCCGACTTCAACTGGTAACTTTTTCATTAAGATATTTTGTTGGTGCTAAATGAGCTCATATGCTTGATCGGTTACACAAGCTGTACGATCAATTTCAGCAACGGCTCCTGGCGGAGCTACGCACACCGTTATTCTCACTGGCCCCACTACGCCCTCAACTGGCTCAACGAAGACGGGATATTCCACAACGACGACGTCTCCTGGATCCATCAGTTCATCCACTACGACGACAGGAACGACGACTGGATCTGGAACTGGAAGCACGACTACTGGAGTCTCTACTGGATCTACCTCCACCACTACCACTGGCAGTGGTACTAGAAGTTCAACCACTGTCGGTTCGACGAGTACTACTGGCTCCACGGCATCTGCTGGAACTGGTTCGACGACTAGCTCTTCCACGTCTACGACGTCATCTGTTTCCACGGCAAGCACGACGTCTGGATCGACAACTTCAGTGACTGGAACCGGAGCGTCGAAGACTACGACGACTACTTCATCGCCAGTGAGCGATGGAGTGGTGAGAGATAGGCTCTGTATCTGAAATACATGCCTCATTTTAGTGCTCCGCACTGCCTGGCGTGGGCAACTCAGTGATGACGTATTCATGCAAGGGAGAGATTGTGGATGGATGTGGAGTAGATATTGTGTGCAAGGAAGGTTTGTGAAATGCCTCAATTCTAAGGATAGAAGGAATTGCAGGCTACTCCATCCCCAACCAGCCTGCCGTGATCGAGAAGAGATTCGTGTGTGATGGAACGAAGGGATGGATTGAGAAAGAGACGAATAAGAAATGGAGCGAGAATCCGATCGATGCTTGTGTTGGAGGAACAACGAGTGGACCAACCACGACGGTGAGGGATTGTTTGAAACGATAGAACCGTGTAGTAAAGGTAAAGGTATCCCCGTACTCAAGGCACTTGCGTCCTGCGGGAGCCCACTGCTAGGCCAGTGACTATATTTAAAGGCCAGTTCAGTCCGTAGGGCCTAATCTATTCTTCGGACCTAATCTATTCTTCGGACCTACGGACCGTGTAGTAACAGTACAAAATCTCAATAATTTCACATTACTATTCTTCTGAAGCAGAACCGAAATTTCCATCTCCCGATCGATCTTTGACTTCAAAGTTGTTTTCCAGGTGACTCCCAGCTCTGTCAGCCCTCCGGTTACCACGACGACTATTCCGAGTGGGGTGACCACCGGAACAACCACTTATGCTGGACCTGCAGCGACTGCTGGCCAGACGGGACCCGGAGAGAAGACCTCAACCTCTTCTAGCGGCACTGGTTATACTGGAGCATCGACCACGACGAAATCTCCTGGTTCGGAAGGCGGAACTACGGCTGCTTCCGGAGATTCGACTGCTTCAACGTCGGCATCCACTGGTTCCTCGACGATAACGGCTTCAGGACAAGATCTAGGAACGACCACCACCTCACCCGTCCCTCCAACGACGACGACGGTTCCCGGAGAACCGAAGGTTTCAACAACGACGTCTTCTGGCCCCTCGACCACGACTGCGGGATCGGATTCTGGAGCTACCACCACCATCCCAACTGTTCTTCCAACGACGACGGCTCCTGGAGACCCCGTGAAGGGTCCAGGACGCCCCGTGGTCGCAACTACGACGACCGGTGCTGATGCTCGGCCCACCACAACGACAGCTCCTGCTCCCTCGACTACCACCGCAGCGAATGGCGATCCGAAGGCTACAACGACGACTGAACCGAAGTTACCCGAAGTCAAGCCGGATGGCCCGAAGCCGCCTGACTTCAAGGCGACTCGTCCGAACGTGCTCGACGTCGATACGACAACTGGAGCGCCTCCGACGGTGACGGCAGCGGCATCGACGACGTCTGGACCTGAGGTTGAGACGATGACGGCGAGGTCTTCGGGAGGAGGAGGTTATCCATCTGTGAAGAACCCGAAAGGAATGGATCCGAAATCTTTTTCCGACATGCTTTAAACATAGATATTGTAACCTCCTTTACTTGATAGCTTCCAACAACACTCAATAAAGCAAGCATAATTTAGTACATTTTGAATATCCTTCAAAGTGTTAATTCTCAACAGTCATGAACAATTTATCCGTATTCAATACTCGTATCGTGTCATTGATTCAAACAGTAAGCCTTACAACGTCAAGAGGATATTTGCCCTCAAAAGAGGCAATGGGGAAGTGGAAATTCTATATTCTGAACAGCCTCGAGATCAAACATCCACTGCTGGTGCTTTTGGCCTCTTCACGTGAAGGAATCGACTCTTTGTCGTATTGAAGAGAGCGATAGGAATAGAGAGAAGAGTGGATCGAACTTCATCCACGAATATTATCGTTGATGTTGAGAGAAGGAGCAGTCGATACTCAGCCAGATGGAAGTGGTAGTTGTCAGGAAGGAGTTTGAAGAGATCTGCAATGGATTCGTATTCCTGTCATCTGCCAAGCCAAGAATTTATAAATACCTGATACAAAGTAATTAAAAAAATTGACTGACAACTGTATTCGTGCAGTCCAAACTGCCAGATGACAGCATCGATGGCTGCATGGGGAAGGACGATGAGAAGGGCGAGAGTGAGACCGATGGAGTAAGGCTCGCGGATGGCTGAAAATATTCGTTATCGAATCTGCACTTTGTTACGTATACGAATCGATAAGTCAGTCGTTCGATCTCACTAAGTACGATTCCTGGAAATCAATACTAAATCCCGTGTCAAAACACAGGGGGTGACACGCAATTGCAGACGGAAGTTTGCATGCGAAATGAGAGAAATACGGAGATTTCGAGAGAGATTCTGGATATGCTGACGAGCGAGATTCACACGATATTTCGAGTATCTCTGACATACATGGAACTCATTACGCATGCAGCCGATTAAGGAGCGTTTCAAAAATAGCAGTCATTGCACAATTTAGCAGGAACTGACTCGTCGTTGCTATTTGGTAAATCAGTGTCGTTGTGTGGAGAATAATCGCCCCGATGAGACAGAGACTGTGGATGAAGTCGAGCACCTTGAATGAAAGTTGAGAAATGGAGTAGAACTGGAAAGAATGAAACTAACCTCCTTCCCTCGCTCCTCACTGTATCTGTAACTGCACCAGAATCGACTGCGGAAGACCTCACCGAAGATGTGCATTGAGATGATGGAACCGATCTGTAGAGTTCACTTCGTTATGACCAAAAAGCCAGTGATAAAATACCATGCCAGCTGCGAGGATTCCTGCGAGCACGAAAATCGTCCATGAAGGAAGGTTGACTCTACAGACAATAGTGAGAAAACGATGGAGAGCAATGGCCTGCATTTCTATTATTTGAATAAATCCTCAATAATAACTGTATACATTACAAGTGCAAGATGCTAATGAAGACAGCGAAGACTCACGACTTCCAGTGCGGCAACGAGTTTCCACATTTGTCCCAGATAGTTGAGGATGACAGTGCAACCATCGAGAGATGTGTAGAGGAGATTCGTAGGGCGATCATATTCATCGAACTGCAATAATGTTGTTTTCTCATTTTTTGATTTCTGATTTTTAATATTTGTTTTTCATGTTGTAGAAAAGACGCTAATGAACGCATATCATAATGTTCATTAGATGCTCATTAGATATATTTTCGAATACATCTTCATTATTGCTATCAGATCTTTGAATATCAAACCTCGATGCGTTCGGGCACGTTATCATAATACCAAGCAACGAATCCGGAGTGGATAAGGTCGATGAGGAGAGTCAATAGAAGAAGAGGAATGATGTCGAACTGAAATTTTTTAAATCTTTATTATAACATTTCAGAACGATTGATTGGGTAAAGATTATTCACCTTCCTCTTCTCAACGCCGTTTCTGTGCTTGACAATCGCAGCGAATGCGATAACAGTGAGAGCATATCCAATGAGACTGCATCTAATCGTCACCAACGAGAAGTCGTGCCAGCCAGGATTGAAAATGACCACCAACTCCTCCATTCTGAAACCGAGTAACAATGATGTACAAGCGGAATCGAGAGTTCGAATTTGCGCATAAGAAGAAGAATTAGTCAATGTCTCGGTGGGAATCAGTGCATAACATCGGATAGGGATGGAGGATGAAGAAAAGAGAATTTCACGCAGACATGACAACGAGATTTCAGAGAACGCAGATTAGCTTCTTCCACCGGAAATTTCTCTCTGGCGTTTTGCGGATTCGAGCGAAAACAGAGAAGGAAATATGAAGGAGATATCGAAAAGATGAATGGGATCCGGAGTCACGGAAATGCGGAGGAGTAAGCTATTATTCTAAACACTACATTGTGACGGAATGAACAGAGACAAATAGCTCTAACAAGTTCCGATAACTGACACCTGTCTGTAGTAGAGGCGGAATAATTGGGCTGGCATCGAACCATTCGAGCGTGCGTCTCACCTATACTACTACTATGTACACCATTCATGCTATGTGTTTGAATCTCTCCGGGTTATTCACGGAAGAGTGGTCAGACGGACACCTATCTGAATGGCCCAGACGGAGAAACAACTCAGAGGGAGAAGCAGGGGTTCTCCTACCACAATCGAGTCTTCGTCTCTCTCTCTCATAATACTAGCGAGTCGCAGTGCAAAGTGGTCCCGCGTGGTATGAAATTGCAGCTAGAGGGGTCGCTCTCTAAAGCGAGCAAACATTCCTTCACATGGTCAGTGAAATGAGAAACTCATGCTACGCACAGCGGTCTGAGTTTCTCTGCATTGAATACTCTCTTGTCAGTCAGATAGAATGAGATAGAGTGGGAAACGAAGAGAGGTAGAGAGAATTGGTCGGTGCTGCGTGCAGGTTGCACGGCGTACTCGCAACAATCTCCGAGAATGAGCATGGGAAGAAGAAGAGGAGGGAATCGGATTGAGGGAAAACACGTCAGGACGGGAGGAGAACTTGCGTGAGATCGTGAGACATTTCTATTTGAGACGCGAGAGTCGGAGGCGGTTCAAAGGGATAAAAGGAATGCATTGAGATGGCCAACCATGAAATATGAATCAACGCCCTCGGATGCGAGAAAAACTTTATAAATGGCAACTTCCTCAATTGGCCGAAGAAAAAAGCGCTGCTCAGAGACCGGAAAACAGTCTCACAGGGCTTACGCGGAATGTTACGGCGAGGAATAGGCCAAAGATTACAATTACCATCGAATGTGGAAGTTTGTCTAGGCCTACTGCCGATTTGAGTATGTCTTAAAATCCGCAAATCATCATTCGAAAAATGACCGTTGCTCTAGAATGACGAAACGTAGTCTCATCCCGTAGGAAGTCAAACAATTTGCCGAGGGAGGGGTAATTTCCTCGATGAGTAATGACTTCGTCGCGGTTTTCGAGACCCACAAAGAAGTTTCGGCCCCGAGCTAACGTCATTGTTGCAACGTCTAGCAACGAGTGCACGAAAAGAACTCAGAGAATGACGTCTTCAATTTAACAGATAATTGCTTAGAATAGGCAAAAATGGAGTAAAGGGGTTGTGGAAATCAAAATGTCATGCGCTTGGAGTGAAAAGTCTAACTTCTTCTTTCATCTCTCATCTCTCGCGCAGGCAATATATCAAATGCAAAGCTTTCTCATGCGCCATACCCCCATCTCCCGGAACATTTTCGGCGGGTGAATCTACATCTAGTCAATGCAAAGCGTACAATTGCTATCTTGAGAAAGCAAAGGTTATCATAGTTCTTCATTTCTGAGAACAATTCGAAGGTCTTCGATATTATTCATGAAGAGAGCAGAAAGTGCTAATGAATCCTTTCATTAGTGCTTAATAGAAAAGAATACCAGAGTGCAATACAAGAATAAATAGAGAACAATTCTTTATCTCACTCTGAAAAAGACAGGAGAAAAGCTAAAATTGTATTCTGAAAAGGAAGAAATGGAGGAAATTGTGTTAGAGTAGAGAAGAGAAGTGACGAATCACAGATGAATTCGTCTCATACTCAGCAATTGATTCGGAATATGGACGATCCTTTGCAGATTCTCAATCGAGTCATTTGTCGGAAGATCGGAATATCTCTCTTCGATGGAGTCCTCTCTGAATATTCTTTGATTTCGAGCATAGAAAAGCTATCACGAACTGTAATCTGGAGTATCAACTCTCATCGCTGCATTTTCGAGCGATGATTTGCCTGGAATTTCATTAAGAAATTGAGCTAGTACTAGTAGAAGTAGTGCTGAGAATCAATCAGACTCACTTCTGAGAAGGTCTTCGAAAGTATCCTCAGGGTACAATGCTTCGTAGATACTCATAGAAGTAGCCAATCCGATGAGAAGGAACAGAATTAGAGTCGTCGATTGCATCAGAAGAGAGGACCGTTTATGACTACTCCGTATCACCTGTTGTTCTATTTCCCACTCCTACATACTCCTCCTTCCTCAATATCCATTTCCTAGCATGTGAACGGCATCGAAAACAATGGGATGAGAGAATATCCCAATGTGGTAAGCATCATAAAACGTCATTTCCGTTGGTTGACATGTTTTTGATGAAATGGAATTGTATTTCGAGCTCGTAGAGCAACTAGGAATGAGAAAAGTCCTCAATTGAACGCTGTTTTCAAATTTGCAGAACAATGCTATATAAAATTTTAAATTTAGTTTTTGAATATCTTGAAATCAACAATGAAGACTGAATGCGGCTGAATTCTTGCAATACGGATGTTTCTTTAACAGCTGAAGCTCGAAGAGAGGGAAATTCAACCGATTTTCTAGAAAACCAAGAATATTATTGTTTGATAAACTGCTCACTTCGTAGCGGAGATGGTTCATCATTCATGGAAATCTTCCGTGTCCATTTACCTAAATAATAACACGTCACCTTTGCACATTCAGCAATAATATCTCAACTCACTTTGGTATATTGAAGTTGCACCGACAAGGAGAGCTATGAATACGAGAAACAGTACTCGCATAATAACAGTAAAACTTTCGCGAATGCATGATAGAGATGTTTTTCACGTTTTATAGTTACTACCCTCCGGCTCAATAACTTCTAGTGCAATGATCAACTCACTAAGGAGAACTATTGTAGATTAGAATATGATTGCGACTATAATAAATTGGTTAGACATTAGTGATCACTGCGTTGTTTTTTCTCAATGGACTCTATTCTTGGGTATTGAATCCGGTCAACGTGAGTGCGAATGGAGTGCGGTAAACGCACAATTAGTGTTCTGTGGCATGAACATTGTGTATGACGATAATACCTTTTCCTATTCGTACATTTTCGTATTTTAATTTGAACAGAAATGTCTCGATTGAACTTCGATTTGTAGCAGTACAGTAGAGTGTCACAAATTATTTATGAACACATATAAAGCACGAAAATCGACTACGATTTTCAAGAGTGTGGACACTAATCTTTCTTCTCGCGAACGATAAGCACATCTTCGATGCAGAACTTTGCACGGCAGAAGGAACAATGACTCTGGAATACCCAAGCGTCAATTATCATCCTCGTTATTGAACGCATTCCTTCAGCTAATTACTCCTTTTTTATTTCCGGATATTGTTTTCCTAATTTTTGACGAGAATGACGAGAAGGCACCAGTATGGACGACAACGACAGTTTGTGCAGCGACTAGAAAATATGAACATGAGCTTGTGATCTCAGGAAAGAATGTTCTCTTTACAAACCGATGCAAAGTAAAAAAAAACACGGAATTCGAAAAATGGCGAAAAAACCGAACCTTTTCCTGGTGATGCATTCGGACTGATTGACATTGCAAGCAAAGCAGACTACGATTATCGAAAACGAGAACAAACAATCACTCATTAGCGTGGCTTTGGTTAAGATGATTTATGTGTCTATAAAGGTTCTTGCTGGCATGATCAGGTGGCCGAGTGGTTAAGGCGTTGGACTGCTAATCCAATGGGCTCTGCCCGCGTGAGTTCGAATCTCATCCTGATCGAATTTTTGCTAAAAAAATCATTCCATTGGAATCGGAGAAAATATTTTTTTTTCTTGAAATACCTCGATTTGTTTCTTAAACTGGAAACTACAAATCAATTCAGTCACATCTACATTCAACAAATTATTATTTGACCGACTTTTGCTCAACCTCCTAATACTTTCCCCCCTTTAATTCATAAAATTTGCATCTAATGTCGATGCAGATTGTTCAATATCCTCCCTCATTCCGTCCTTTATAACCTCTTCGCTTCGGCCGTATCTCTCATTCAAGATGCAAGTGAAGAAGAAGCCCCTCACTAAGAGACAGCTGAAGCAGCGAAGGGGAGAGAATCAGAAGAAGGCGCTGGCTGCGAGATGGAAGAAGGAAGAGGTGAGGAGTAGATTACTCCTAGGAGCGGATTGCAAGGGAAACTGCTCTAATTATACTCTTCACAGGAGGAGGAAGATGAGGATGAGGAGCAAGATCCTCAACTCATGGATCCCGGCTTCATCTCGACTGAGCCCGGAAGCAAGATAGTCTTCAATGGAGGCTTCGACAAGAATCCGGTTACGGTTCTGGTACGTTGTCTTCCTCTGCAATAGATTCATTAGTCTCATTCCATCTTTCGCGGTTCATTCCTTCTTCTTCAGATCACGAACACGAATCGACACAGTATTGGATGGACGGTCAAGACCACGCACAAGAGGAGACTGAGTGTCGACCCCGCAGCCGGAGTTCTCGACCCCAAGACGAGCGTCCTCATCACCCTTTCGTGCGTCGCCTTCGCCTACAGGGGACAGAAAGTACGCGATCTCTAATTGAATTAGATTGTGGTTATGATGCTATCCAATGCTTCCCCTTTATTTTCGAGGTTTTATTGTTTTCCACTTTCAGGACACCAAAGTCGAGTTTATGACTATCAACTGGGTCAACAGCCCCAAGGAAGCGAAAGAGTGCGACCCGGCGTGGTTCGACGCCGGAAGCTTCGTCTGCTTAAAGAAACTCTACATCGAGTACAACCCCTGAATGAGATGATAAATCGATATTACTGTGACTGTACTCGGAGGAATACTGTACATAGGGGTTCATTAATTTATGAAAGAGATAGCTTGTTCAACCTCATCAAATCATCTTTCTCTGCCAACTTTTCCACAACTTTTAGTTAATTACTTCTGATAATTGAAAAATTCATCGACAACAGTGATAGCTAACAACTCATGAAACGAAACAACAAGGTGATAACATGATAACAGATAACAGTATCTCTCAAATCACTCGACCAAGACCAAATCAAGCTTCAAACGATCTCGACCAAGTGCGACTATCAATTGAGAAGATAAATGTAAGAAGATTCAATCACTTGACCCAACGACACTTTGAGTACGAAGATCCCTATCCCCTCCTTAAAGTTGCGTCCTGCAGGCCCATGCCTGATGTCGGGATAAATCTGTATCTGTATCTCAAATCACTCAATCTTCATCAGACCACACAGCCAAATCGGCAACTTGGTCGGGAAGGGATGCATCTGCATTCACTCTTCCAACTATCTTTCCCTTATTCTTCTTCTTATCCATCGGAGTCTTCTTGGCTGATTTCTTCACTAGAACAACCTCTTCCTCATCACGCTGTTTTACATTGCGTCATCATTATGCAACTGAACGAGCGTTCAAACGAATCACTTCTCTACGTTTACGACACGAAATGTCTATGTTCCTGAGCACCTCGAACTTTTCCGAAACTGCACTGGAAAAGTCGATGCGAAGGTAACTGTTTTACCTGATTACCAATATTGCATTATAGAAAAAGAAGTTTTGCAAGTGTGATCAAACACTTCCGTAGGAGAGATTGAGGGATCAGTGATTACAGATTTTACCAAAATGCTAGAACGGAATGATCACAAATGAGAACAAACAAACTCGCAAATAGTTCTATGCTTATAGATGATTTATGTGTCTCCAAACGTTCGCATCTGCGTGATCAGGTGGCCGAGTGGTTAAGGCGTTGGACTGCTAATCCAATGGGCTCTGCCCGCGTGAGTTCGAATCTCATCCTGATCGAACTTTTTGCATTTTTTGTCACATATTTTCTAATTTATATTCAAAATCATGTTCCTCCTTCATTCCCTCATTTCCACTCCTTTTCCTCTTACTCTCCGGTCGCCTCTCCCAATGGCTGTGAGTTTCTCTTCTTCAATCGATCTATACCGTATCCCTTCCTTCAGGACATGCTAGAGAGTAATCGATCTATCAATGGCTGTAGATCATCGAATGGATTCCATTGGTGTATGCTCATCCTCTCGTTTGTTACCGTATGCAAAGTTGATAAGACCGATGATAAGGTGAACGATAGATGACTCTTCTCCTCACGTCTGACCCCTTTCTTGTTTGAGAAGCGTGCACAAAAAAGAGAATTGCTAAAAACTCTCCCACCTCTAGAATAGATTCTTCGGATAACTCGCTCATCTCAATCCTTCATTGCAGTCCGGAGGGAGATTGTCTGCTGTAGACGGATCTACATCGAATAGTGACGAAGCCTCTCCCAATCCAGTCCGTAATCTGTTTGGTCCCTCATTCGTCAACTTCTACCGCAAATCGAAAACAAAAGACTCTGTACAAGATATATTTCACCGTCTTTTTCAGGTGTCTGATTCATCTTCAAAGACTCACGAAGAGAAGGAGTGGGACTGGAACTACGTGAGACTCTTCAAGGAACTGTTATTGCCAACCTCCAATTCAGGAGCACTTGTAACGAAATCTAGCAAAGAAGTGGAGATTCAATGAACCGAATGCATTTCATCAAATGCTTGACATTCAGATAGTGAGTGCATCTTTTTCAGTGCCTACCTACTGAATGCATTGAACATCATCGACACAGAAGACCTTGCGACAGAGAGGACACGACGGCTGCAATATCTTGATTTGCTGCGAAATCACTCTCACGTATAGATCACGTTTCGTCAGTTTCCTGAACTCAAATAAGCATTCAATAGAAGAAGAAAGAGCGATAAAAATGGATACATTGCCCTCCGCAGCTTTCTCGAGGAAGATTCTCGCGAGACACGAAGAGCACCAGGTGGGACGACAGACGCAACCACCACACTTTCTGCTGCAATTTAACCTATTGTTCCTTAAAAAGCAAAAGTTTCTCGCCGGTTGTTCCTAATCTAAATCGATTTTAATTTCACCGTATCAATGAACAAGCTGTAGAATAAAAAATTACTTGATTGCCTAGTTACTAATCAGCTATCACTACTGATGTAGTAAAAGAACGGAATCTTTTTTTTCAGATTACACAGACTGATTAATATCAAGATCATACTTATCCCAGCAGGTCTTGCGGATGATCACATTGGCCTGCATACTGTAGCAAGCAAAGCATGGGTCGAGGGCCTAAAAGCAGCCGATGAATAGTCAATCGATAACTGGTTTGATTACTTCAGTGTTTTCCATGATGTACGCTGCATTTCCAGCGATGAAGTGGAGGAACAACTGGAAATGTGGATAATTAAAAAAAGAAAATACGTTCAAAATAGGATCAACGTGAAGCGGACAGTAAAGTGACCTCGGTGAATTGCTGAGTGAAATTCAGTAGTTGAATCTTCACACCGATGCATGCATAGACCTTCATGGCGACTGAGCGAGATGCTGTCTCATACAATCTCCTCATCGTCGCATTTCTTTTCTCAGATTTATCGTGAGATGGACAGTGATTTACACAATCGGACCATCCAAATACCTTCTCTTCGATCGTCTCCTCTGATTTCGGAGCGAGAATTATCGATTTGAGATTGTGCATGAGATCAACTTCTCTCAGAAGAAGGAAATTCTGAAATTTAACTGAATAGGGAATCAAGTACATATGAGGCCGTTCGCCTAAGGTTCAACAAGAGTCGACGGGGTTCTGGAACAGGCCAAAAACCAAAAATGCTCAAAACGTGCTCCCATGGGTTGTTATCGATGCTGAACAGCCTAGTAAGTTCAAATTTGCATAATGTCCCCTTTTCGCTCCAGCACGGGACCCCCTCATTTATGGCTTTAATCGCGATTTTCGATGGT
>LS490420.1:363980-377735 GCA_900490845.1 Pristionchus japonicus
CTGACGAAAAACCATCGAAAATCGCGATTAAAGCCATAAATGAGGGGGTCCCGTGCTGGAGCGAAAAGGGGACATTATGCAAATTTGAACTTACTAGGCTGTTCAGCATCGATAACAACCCATGGGAGCACGTTTTGAGCATTTTTGGTTTTTGGCCTGTTCCAGAGTGTTGTTGAACCTAACACAGACGGTCTCATATTCTGCTTACCATTGGACATTCAACCGCTAGATGATTGAGCAATTTGATCATATTCAGTCTAACTTGCGGCAGCTCATCATTCAGATTTTGCATTAGTGCAGTCATTACCTGCAAGTGGTAGTATGGGAATATCATGAATAGACTTTGGAACGAAAAGTGCACTAAGCCCTAAAAACTAAAACTAAGCGTAAGAATGAGCACAAAGTAGGTAGTGTGATGTAACATACGTTTCTGAAATCGGTGGTCGTGAAATGAGCGGAGAAGTGCGAGAGTAGATCATAAATGAGCTCAGATGAGTAGAATTTTACTCGAGGATGCTGAAAATAAAAAATAAAGTACTCAAATCGCTAGGGACAGTAAACACAAGCAAGTAGCTTGTATAAAGCTCATTAACTTACTATATCAGAGAGATATCTAATGAACATTTTGATCAGAGGAGTAATTATCGATCTTTTAACTCTTCTCGTCAGAAGCTTGAGTGAAATGAGAGCTCCCGATCTCTTCCTCCAGTTTTCTAATGAAGAACATCATTATTTTCACAGGCTCAATTCTAGTCCTTACTGCTCTTGAGTAATTTATTCATCGCATTGATTAGATGATGAGCAATCTTCACTCCTCCGAGGGAAGAGATCAATGGTTCGACATACTCTTCCGCTATATACCGCCTAGATCGCAATGTCTTTATCTATTCGAAATGTGAAATATCTTACGAGAATTCACGAGTGACTTCCTCTCCCAGCCATTTACCCATCTCCGTTACTGAATCCACGACGTATTCAAGAATAGACGAGACTGGAAAAGAACTATTATTGCGATACTAGTTCAACTTTCGCATCGTTCGAATGAATAAACTCCAACTCACTCATGCCTGGAATTATTTTATCGGGAATTTTCTCTCTCTCTCCGTGATAGATGGCAATATTCCGAATCGCCTCTTTCGACCGTTTGAAATCATCACCTTCATCACACATATCGGTCTGAAAAGATTATTGTGAAGATTAGTGTCCTCCTCACCCTTCAATCAAATTTTTCATTATACCTGTGCTGAGAAACGAATGAGGAGTGTGAGAGACTTGAGAAGGAATGGCTCGAGAAGTCGTGAATCTTTCTTTCCAGCTATGAGGAAGAATTCGATAGCCTTGCTGTCTCCGTTGGTCAATTCATTTTCGGCCTTCTGAACGGAGGTTATAATCGGACGAAACATAGAATAAAACTCCATTCTCCTATTTTTAAATTTTTTTTTGCAACAATAGCAAACATCTATCGAAGTGTCCATAGATCACCTATCAATGCTTCTCAGACATTTTTCTAAGCCTTTTGTTGTTCTTGGATTCTAACGGGTTTCTAGGTGCAAGATGAACGATATCCAACCTTGATAAGCATCGGCCAGACTCTTGCGAACGCACGTTCGAGCTTCGGCGAATAGAATTTGATCCAATTGCAGATCACATTGCACGCTTCATCGTGCAATGGGGAATCTGGCTGCAGGAGTACCTTCTCTATCAGAGTACTAATCAAGGGATTAGTACAGATATCGTCTTGAGCGAACCTGAAAGAATCAATAGTTTTTACACTCGTTATCTAAATTCTGATTAAAATTGAAGGAGATTAAAATAATCTCGCACATGTTATCACTCACTCGCTTATTCTCAATGCAGTTTCATGGAGAGAGATGGAGTTGGAGGAGGCACAATGGAGAACGAACTCCTTCATCTCAGGCCATGGCGCTGGAAATACACGAATTCAGCCATGGATTATTCGATCTTGCTTGCCATAGAAGTGGCAAGCCCGTTCAGCGAGAGAAGCGAATTTTCTTCTCATCTTCTCATTCGATTCCAATTGAAGTGCCTGGCAGTTGATCGTTAGCAAGGAATGTTGATTTGTCTCATATCGCTACGAAAATTGGAAAAAAAAATACATTACTCACCTTGAGCACGATAGGGCGGAGACTCGTGAGTGCTTCCTCAGACTTATCAATTGCCCAAGTCGTGGCCACTTTAATTGATTGTTCGCGAAGGGGCGAATCGGGTATGGGCAATTCTCGTTCTACCAGAGTTCTGATTGCTGGACGTTCGTTGATATCAGGATAGGAGTATCTGCAAAGGGCTTATGAGAGCGGGAGAAGGCAGTGGGTCGTCAAAACAATATAATGGTCTTACTTCGAAACTCAAACAGCTTTCCAATTGGAGACTATGAGACTGAGTAAGCAGTACGATGACTCACTCGGATATTCTGAGAGCGAGATCTTGGAGGATAAGAGACGAAGAAGTCGCGCAGCTATCAACGAAGTCTTTCAGCTTAGGCCACGCTGCTGAAAGAAATCGACCATCTATGACTCTATGTATCATTGATCAATGTTCCTTACACTTCTTTCTAATCGATATTTTTGCCACCAGAACGACCAGTTCAACTTCGAAAATTTGATCAGTCTCGGTTTGAAGTGCCTGAGATTCATTCGAAAGTGAAAAGGGAAATAAACCGTATCAGGGTACCTCGAGTACATCTGAGGCGATACGGTCGAAATCTGCTTTGCACCAACCAGCCGTCATCTCCACGAGGAGATTCAACGCTTTTCTTCGTATCTTCAATCGTATTCATTCGTTGTTTTCCGTGTATTTCTCAAACAACCTCTTTCGGAAAGATGGTCGAAGCCTTGTAGATTTTGAAGATTGGAATGGGTTTTTCGTAGTGACCGCCGTCATAATACATCCCACGAGAGAAACATCTGAATCCGCTTGTTTATTTATTGTGGAGAGTGAAGGCACCTCTCAATTCGAACTTTCAATAACATCCCTTCTATTATTCCAGCCAGTTCATTCAATAATGACATCTGAAACAATCTTGGTACTCTTGGGATGGATCTGACTTGTATCCAAGATATGTTGACAGTGACTACGAAAGATCAACGGAAATAATAGCTGCAAGATCAGATAGGTCAAAGATCGTTTTCTTGCAATAATCGATCATCATTTTCACTTTCTCTTGTATCTCATTTCTCCTAATCAGAGTGATCATGAGCGGTTCTTTGTACATTAATTGAGCATCGCTTCGGAATCATCCATCGCCATTACACTCTTTCATCATAGAATAGGAGTCTTTTCCTCACCTCTCCTTGATCCATCTCCTCACGTATAGTTTCCGCATCTGTCTGCACTACTTCTTCATCCACTTTGCATTCATTCAATAAGTCGGAGAGAACTGAGTCCTGAAGTGGAATAAATGAAAGGTGGATGGGGGATCAATCCATACCCTGATAGACGATTCCTTCCTCACGCGACGAGTACGGTATCCATTCGTACGGTAGATGAAGAAGACGATTGGAATGAGATGAACGAGGAGAGAAGGGAGGGAGAAGGAGAGGAGACCACCTCCTGCTTCCATCGCACGAGTGGAGAATGAGGGGAGGAAGGGATGAATGAGAAGG
This sequence comes from Pristionchus japonicus, assembly GCA_900490845.1. NCBI lineage: Eukaryota > Metazoa > Nematoda > Chromadorea > Rhabditida > Neodiplogasteridae > Pristionchus > Pristionchus japonicus. The sequence continues at coordinate 367,604 of LS490420.1, forward strand.
TGAGACAATTGAAGAATTTGAATTACATTGGATTAGTATTGTGTCCATTTTAATCAGACTAATTTTGATGTTATTTTAACTTTTCCATTCAAGAGACTGCTAGACGACCATTCGATCAACGCCCTACTGAGGACTTTCAACTATTTTTCACGCAATTAGTGGGCAATTTCTCGTTCTCCTTGTATGTGCAAACTCACACATCATCACAACAATCACGTTTTGCCAAAATATGAATTTCAAATCGTGCAAGAGTACAACCCTCGTTTAGATTCCGTGAATAAATATTTTTGAAGTGGAAGGAAACAAACTGGAACACTCTCGATGAAGCGTAAAAAGAAGGACAAATTGAGGGAAGAGTGATTTCCGATGCAAAAGTCGATGATCTGACTGATGAAAATTAGTGATGGACTCTACCCCAGTTTGGTATTGTGAATTCTCGTTCTTTTGTATTGTTTTATTTCCAAGTAGTAATGACCATGACATAGAAATAAAATTCATTTATTCACAAATTATTCTCATTTGGAGACGATTTCACACTGGGCACGTTTCAGTTAGATAGAGTTATACTGCTCTCAAGAAATGGGAATTACAAGAAAGTGGAAGAGATCACAAGGGATTGTCTTCTGAGAGATTGGTCCAAGTCGACTCAGTTGGATCGAATCTGTGAAGCAGTTTTCGGGTTGATCAGCGTTCACGCACTAGATACCTCTCCGAAGATGAGCGCATCGTCGATTGAGAGCTCTTCGGAATCGTCTCTCGAATCGTCGTTCGAGATGTGCTCGGGAACGAAGGCCGATTTGTCTCCAGTGACGACGGAGAAGATATTGATTTCCTGCAATTAAGAGCCTAATCGCATCCATAGATTTCTGACCCAACAAATGACGGGACCGGAAGGGGAATAATCGTAAACTGAATTGCCAATTTTGCGTATCGTATCATACATTTGAGAAACAAAGATCGTAGAGTATAATAGGAATACATGGACTCACCAATTCATTCAATTTGTGCGAAATTCTTCTGATCGATGTGGCCGCATCGAATCGAACCTGATGACTTCTGTGCTTGTTGACAGCCGCCTGAAAGCAGATGAAGTGGCAGTTTAGCCAATGATCACTCACCCAACAGAGGGAGAGGAAGGCGGGCAGAAATGGCTTTATGGTCCATCTCTCCACTAGCCTCTCTATTCCATCCGGAATTAGAAATTGAAGGATATTGAAGGTTTGACAAGAGGACGATGATCCTTCAGAGGAGGAATCATCACACGAGGAATCTTCATCGGAAGAGTCCTCCTCCAGCTCATTCGCAGCCATCTCACAATTGCCAATCTGGACAATCGAATGTTATTAAGGAACTCCCGGAATCATGAATAATACCTCAAGAATAGCCTGATAAACATCCGGGAATATCTTTATAATATTCTCATCTCCTGCCTTCTCACTTTCTTCAACTAGTTTGTTGAATGCCTCAATCGTGTCGCTTAGTTGAAAAAAATTCTTCGAATTGAGACGATTCTTGAAAGTCTCCTGAACAGAACTGGTAAAAAATGAATCAATAATTACAAGAGATAGAAAGATTGTGAAATTCGATGCAGAGAATGAGAGATAAAGTAACCTGTATGCTTCTCGCCATTCCTTCTCCTTCTCCAATGACTATGGCAGGAACCACTCTGTAATTAATTATGTGAAACAACAATTATTGAAATGTTTGAAACTAATTTGCAAATTATCTAATTTTCACAGTGTTTCAGAAAAAAAGATTGTGCAAATCCACAACCTGCAACATATTGGCTTACCGAATCACTTCGATCGCAAGGTTCTTCATGCAGTAGTCGTCCTCTTCTCCCGCTTATTCCATGAACGACAACAATTCTGCCCATCGGCGGCAGGCTTCTGAAATGGATTGCATTTACTAAGGGAACTGAAGCTGCGATATCTATGTTCATATTGCTGAAATTGTGATTGATCTCCATCGATCAAATGGTTAACAATGAACTTCTCCTCACCGTGTCTCCAATGGGCGACACTCGCAATGAGTTTCTTGAGATCGCGAGAACAGTCCTCCTCTTCGTATGCCGCCTGAATGGGAAAACAATCTTTGTTTTTCCTACGTATCCATTATTTTCAAGCACAAATGCATTATCAACTGTTTAAAAACTGACAAAGATGAGATTACTGCACAGCTCTTCGATCCTGGCTACTCCAACGATGTCAACAACCTGTGAATACAATCAATTATTCAATAGAACCTACACTACTTTGCCAATTGTTCCACTGACGATTTTACAGGAAAGGTGGAAAAACGAATTATCGCTACCTCATCGTACGGCTCTCTGGTGAGCCTGTGCAGTATGTCCATGCCCTTTGAGCGGAGGCTGGCACTCGAATGATCCATCAGCTGAAAGATTTACGAATCAAAAGATGAAACACCGTCTCGAGTTATCTTTCTTCGTTGTGCATCCCTTTTCGAATCTATATTTCTCAAGGCAAGAGCAAACGATACAAACCCTCAATCCCATCTTCATCAACGCCTTGAGATGAGGACCGAGTACTTGGAGTGAATACTCGCGGCACGAGAGACACTCGAACGCTCTGTCTCTCGGCCTTCCTTTCTTCTCGGTTTCACCTATCTGAAATGATTACTAAAATTTGCCGTTGCCCTACATTTTGTCATTTTTCTGTGTTGTTGTGGATAATATTAGAAAAGATTACTTTCATCACGATTGGAAGGAGAGCAGCGAGATACTGACGAAGGGCGTCGTCTCCCACTTTGCGTGTGATCCCAGTGAATGCAATTAGAGCATTCCATCGGACTCTCCATCTCTCATGCTTCAATCCTCTTTTGAAGAGAAGGATGAACATGGGAGTCTTGTCTTCGAGTAGTTTGGAAGAATGCCTCAAGAAAAATTCATTCGAATTTCATGCGTAACATTCAATGAACATTTCTGAGTTTCACTATCACGATGAGCTAATTAGAGATCGTTTGAGAACGAAATTGCTCACGAGATAATCCTGAGTGCAATGATGAGACGAGGACTCTTCGATTTGGCCGACTGGATCAGGAATGACGTCATCTCATTCCATGGATTGATTGAATCTGAGAAGTGTGAGTTTAATTCAGAATAATAGAAAGAAGTTGATGTTACCTTGTCTCCAGTCAGCGACGTCAGCAGCGATGCTGATCAAATTGTCTTGAACATCCTCGTTTTTGACCGATTGAACCATCTGACAATTTTCAGCTTTTATGAATTGTATATTTCACAATGGCATGATAACTTCGATGGTGAAATAGGAAGCATTCGAACCTCGAGTAATTCATGGCAGAACGTCGTCAGCTTCTCTGTAGTCCATTCAGAGAGAACCTCTTTGCATTTGGAACCATCGATAATGTAATAGAGCTCATTGATCAGTTCGTCGCGTTTCTGCAGAACACACAGTTGTTGATAGTTGATCAGGAGATGAACGATCTCGAAAGATGATCAGCCAAGATACCTTCTCAACTTCGGACGATTTGATCATTTGCCACAGATAATCCGCTTTCAAGGATCTAGGCAGAGCATCGTATTGCTTCTTGAGATTATCACTGAAATGAAATTGGGGGTTTTTTTTTTAAATCTTAGAATATATTAAAGATCAGAAGATTGTAGAAATTGGGATCTAACATTTAAAAAAAGGCTAACAGAGAAAATATTCCTAATCAAATGAATGCTTATGTTTGTATCATGCACGTAGATAACATGTGCGCAATGACGTGGCAGTTCGTATTTAATTAGAAGGAGATTAGGTAGACAATTAAGCGATTCGAGCCAGTAAGAACAATCCTTACGTACCTCGTGAGACTCGATTCGTGACACTCATCATAATCATCAGTATCCTCACTATCATCACTTTCATCATCGTTATCATTTCTGGCTTCATTGTCATCTGAGATTTTGCTGTGCATACTCCGAAATGCATCGTAATCCATGCAGACCTGCAATTGAATGTATTCAAATAATGCGAAGAGTGATAAATATCTCCTTTCGACTCACTTTGTTCGAATTACTTCGTTCTTTGTTCGACTCTTGAGATAATGAAGAAGTAGAGTTGGATGATATAGGAGATGATTCGGATGTCTGAGAAATGATGACAAGTTGGTCAGGGGCGAAAATGTTGAGAGAACATCCATAGAAAAAATACGGGAATTCATCATCGCTAGATTATCGTTCCTCACGTCTGCCTATCTTATCGAATAGAATATAAAAAAGTACCAGAGTGCGAGAGACTTGTGAATCCTCTTCTCCCGAGATCACATTGGTGGCGGATGACGGAGGAACGAACGGCTGCAATGCAATCATCCAATTTTTATTGTCTGATTATGGATAGTCTTCGGCTCACACCTTGTTAACAAAAAGAACAAACGATACCTCAGCTAATCTCTCCGAAAGATCATTGATGACTCTTCCTCCCCAATCGAATTTCTCGAGGAGTGAGTAGAGACGAGGAATGAGAGGAAGGACCTCAGGGAGAAGAGTCGGACCGAACATCTGAAGATCCCATTGATGCTGTGGAAAAAGTGGGGGGAGAAAAGAGAAAAGAGAAAAGTCGGGTGGAAAAAGACAAAGGAGAAAACCAAAATTTTGAATTCGCGCCATTTCGAGATCTTACTTTCCCGTGGAGCTAGAGGCTTATAAATCGAAGATTATGGTTTTTCGTGCCACAGAACCCTAAAACCAAACTTACAAATCCCTAGCTCCACGAGGAAGCGAGATATCGAAAAGGCGCCAATTCAAATTTTTGGTTTTCTCCTTTTTCTCCCCATGCGACTTTTTCCACCTCAGGAGAAAATCTCCCCCGACTTTTTCCACAGCATGAGTTCCAAGTTTCTTATTATGTAGGTTTAGCTTGACAATATTACCCAAAACGAATACCTTAATAGTCCATTCCACAGTCCACGCAACACTCTTCAATACTCGCGCCTCAAGCCTATTCGCATCGCCCTGGAAAACATATGAATGGATTCTCGAAACATATCAGTTGAACTCCGGTTTTTCAGAATGATCACAGAAATCGAGCAGATCCTGTAAATCAATGTACCTTCTCCAATCTCTTTTCACACTTCTCCACTTCTCTCTTGAGCATCGAATCGAGTTCGAAGATCTCCGAAGCAGTCATTCCCTGCAAAGTCTTTTTTTTTACTTTTCGTCTTATTCTATTGGTATTTTGGCTCCTGTTCATCGATCAAAAGTAAAATAAATGAACTAATGACAGGACGATCGGATGTTATTCAAATCATGCAAAGTTTCACCTCTCTTCCTACAATTTCGATGGACTCTCTCATAGAATAGAGAATACGCGAGGCGTAACACATAGCATCCGTTGTCGACTCGTGAGTGCAATTGTGAATCTCCATTCTCGCTGCTCTCCAGAATGGATTCCAAAGGGTGCGAAGCGATGTCAACCCTGAATTCGAGTGAGTGTGAACGAGTGGTCCAGCTACACCCTCTTCACTTCGATAAATGCTTAGATCACTCTCACCTCCTCGATTCTTGTGTAGTTTCAGCAGGGGCGGAAAGAGATCAGAGTGATCTTCAGAGATAGTGAGGAGTCGCATTGCCAAACACTCGAGATGAAGGACGAATGGAGCGACGAAATCTGCAGTTTGTTATTCATTGTGCTCACTATTCGTTTCTCTAGATTTTAGGAGACTTTATCTTAGAAAGAGTACGATTTGAATCAGGACGTACCACTGTAATACGCCATGAGATGGAGTAGCAAGGACTGAGCTGTTGCCCTCTGCTCGCCAGTTCCTTGGGTACAACACTCTGAAGGTGTTTGTTCAGTTTAGGCTATAGCAATAGCAAGAATATTTCCATGCGATGCTGATACTCTCTGATATTGTCCAAGGTATTTTTCTCTATTTGCCGCATCGTTTTATCAATGCTTCAAAGTATTCACCATGGGCTCCCTTTCCAGCGAACTCCGCGATTCGAATAAGAGGATGGATGAGAGATGGCATGAAGGTGGTCAACTCTCCTGTAAGAAGCATACTCACTCCTTGTTCATAGCATTCAGCATTGTTCTGAGATAAATAGTGCGAATACTTAATTTCTCACCTCCAATCGTGCGCATGAGTCTTGTAACGTCACCGAAGAAGTCCTTGTTTCCGAAGTGACCATCGGGCAGTAGATCGTCCATTTGCGAGATGAGTGCACGAAGAGTCTGAATTTGAGCTACTTGTCTGAATCGATTTCTCGTGATGATTGGTCAACAGTCTTTTATTCTGCCCTGCCATAACTACACACCTTTTGGGGAGAGGTCGTTCCTCCTTCGATTCTTGACAGCGAGATATAGTGGATGAAGTGGATTAGTATCTGAACGATTCAATAGATCACGTCTCCCTTATGACAACTGGGTTATCTGAATACCCTACCCTCGCATCTCTTTCTCTATTCGAGCTACCGAAATCGACAGTTAGGCTCAGCTCATTCGTCGTACTATTGGTAATAGTGTTTAGATACCATTCGGACAGATCACTGTATGGAATAGCCTGCGAATGATCGAATCAATAATACCGTAATCAGTCATTGATGACCAACCGTTGTGGGACAATTGACGGAGGAACAATCAGACAGCAGCGTAACGGAGGGCGCCACGTCGTCGATGTTACTCCAATGATCAGTGAAACCCAGTTGAGTGATTATAGAATCGACGATATCGAGTAGCGTCGAGTAGGCATTTCTGTTGCTACTGAAAGAGAGTGTGTATTCAAGAGATCAAAGATCAATGAGATAGGCAACGAACTGGAAGACGATTCGAAGTGTATGGCCGCATCGAGAGACTTGGGCTATCGATCGAGTCGTAATCTGGAGGGAAAGATCAAAGATCAATAGTGGAAATGAGTGATCAAAGATCAATGATAAAGGAGAGGGAAGAAACGAACCTGAGCTGAGTCGATATGTTCACTCATCTTTGACACTAGACGAGTATTCGACCGAATGAGAGGAGAGAAGAAGGGTGACATGAGGGAGAAGAGGAGGAATGATGGAGAGGAGTGAGGGAAATGTAGATTATGAAAGAGTAATTGAATTTTGATTCTCCTTTCTCTGAATATGCTAAGCTGTTCCTATTGTTTAACATTTTTGGAGATCCCACCTTCCTCTCAGAGTTTCGATTGAAAATGATTCTCATCATTGTTTCCTATGCGTCCATCTTGTCAAAGTCCTTTCGTGTCAAAATACTCTGCGGTTCATTGTGATAGTGTTGCAGAGCGAATACATCATTATCGATTTATCAGTTCTGAGCGACTCAGACTCTCTGTCCACAGTAGATGGGGAGATTCTTGTAGAGGATGAAGAAGAGGAAGGGCCGATCGAATTTGATAATAGTCTCATTTCGACCGTAAGCGAACATTCTCGCGAAGGTGCACGCCGACGCCACCGTTCCCTTCTCCGTAACCTGAATTATGCTAATTTGCGTAATGGTGTGTCACAACCAGCGATAGAATGAAATCAGCGTGCACTACCGGTGAGAGCGAGAATCATTTCGTTTTTCTAATCTGAGTAATCAAAAAAATCGTAGTGGGAGTAAACTGGTTATTCAAGGGTAATCAACCAACTTCGATCGTAGCCTTCTGCATGATTTTGCCGATGAACATCTTTGTCTCAGAGATCTGAAACAACTTATTTTTGTTGAAAAACTGAACCCAAAGCCAGATGTCATCTGCTCCCGTCCTTATTTACAAACATATTTTGATCACCGTTAACCTACCATTTGTGCTCGTAATCGGAGAAGCACTCACTCCCTTGAAATCAGCATGCTCCTTGATGAATGGTGCAGTGAGACCGAGAGAACGGAGGGATCGCTTGCCGTTGATTACTCGTTTGACGGAGAAGTGAGGGACGATCAACTGAGAGAATTCTTATCAGAAGCAAGTACGAGTCAGGTAATGGTGCTTGAATGGAAAGATAAATTCCCCACTTCGTATCCCATTTCGGGTTTCTCCACGCTGTCCAATTCCTTGAGCAGTAGTTCAGCGGTCAATCCTGAAGACGATAAGTGTCTTGTCGTCTAGATAATGTCTAAGCGAGAAGTGATCATTGGGTGCAGACAATCATTGTCGAACCTGGAGAAGCTTAATTACCTTCGATCGTCCCTCAAAGGCGACGCATTCAAGCTGATCCAGTCAATTCCCATCAGGGACGATTTGTACGGTCACACTTTCGATCGATTGAAAGTCGCCTACGATCGATCCAATCACACCACAGCTGTTCTCTACCACAGACTCATGAGTCTCCGCCCCAAGTCGCCTCGTATTGAGGATCAATTGGAGTGTGTGCGAGACATGATCAACCTGGTATACCACCTCAATGATGACAAGAACCTCGACAGTCTACCTCTCATTGAGCAGCTATCAAACAATGTCAATTCCAGTTTCATAAGAAAGATCTGGAAGCTCAATCCGAAGTCAATGATGGACGCGTTAGTCTTCATTGACAAGGAACTGCGAGAGGAACTCGAGTTGCGCGCAGTCGAGGGTGCCTTCTCCCACTCCAATCAGGTGACACCCGCTCACTATCAGTCACCCCCTCACGAGCCCAAGCGCGATCAGTCCACCAATGGTGACAACAAGCCCATCCGCTCATCCAATGAGAGGAACAGAGAGTCGCCTAAGTGTGACTATTGTTTTTCCAACCATCTCTCATCGAATTGCTCAAAGTACAAAACTTGCGAGGAGCGCACCACTCGAATCACGCAGCTCAACGTGTGCCGTCGATGCCTCCAATCAGGCCATGTCTTCCGAGACTGTCCCATCAAGTGTGCTAAATGCAACGACAAACATCACGAGTCAATCTGCAAGTCAACTCTAAGCCCCTCTCAGACTTTCACTCAGGCGGCCTCACTCATTCAACACAAATTCAGTCAACCCAGACTGCAGCTTGCCAATGGAGTCATCAGAGATCCAATCGAAGGCTCGGCATGCAATACTACTGTGTTCCTCGACTCTGGTAGTCAAGTATCACTGATGTCTCGCAGCCTCTCCGTGAAGCTCAATCTCAAATCAGTCGCCTGCCCCAATGTCCAAATCAATGGAATTGGTGGAACCGCAGCGCAGGATCTAATTGAGGTTGTTCATTTCGATCTCATGACCAATTCGGGAAGTCAACTAGTGAAAGCTTTCCTAGTCGACGAGCCTCTCATCAATCCAATCATTTCCGATCCCATACCCGACTCTGATTTGCAGTTCATCAAGGAGTCGTCTCTCACAATGCCTCCTGGTACAGTAATCAGTCGAGTCATCCATCCTCAGCTATTACTCGGAATAGAAGAGACCCACTCTCTCACTCAGAATTCAGTCTCCACAAGACTGCCTAGTGGCCTCAATCTCATTCAGAGCAAGCTGGGTCCAATCATATTTGGCTCTCAGTGTTCAGTCACCACTGAGTCCACCACGGACAAGGTGCAGGCAGCTGTTTGCTTCGGTACCATCATCGATCCTGGCGATCACGAGGCCCAAGCAGAGGCAGATGAGCGATTCGATCAGAAGCTCAGAGTCGCCTTCAATGTCGATGGATTCGACGACGATGATCCATCACACGACCCATGTGAATGGAATGAATGCGGATCAGATTGCGAGGAGTGCAGTCACTACTTCTCCGATGACGATTCAGTCACAGACAGAGTCGACAATGACTCTGATCTCACTCCCGTTCACTATCCAATTCACTTCCCTTTCATTCCTCCATGAGTCGCCTATTCAGTCATCGCCTCCCCCGGAGGATCGTACCACGTACGAGCAAGTAATCTGTTAATAATTAATTAGTTTCTACTTGTTTACCCGTTTTTTGTTCCGTAGTTCACATTGTGGCCCGCAATTACTTGTATGTCTCCCAAATTTTTCCGCTCTACATCTACAGTCTACGCGTCGCTTCTCTTCGCAAGGATCACACCTCTCTCAGTTCAATTCATTTTCAATCATCAATTCACACTGACTATGTCCAGTCACCAACCTCGAGACTTCGTTCTACCGAATGACAAGTCCTCGCTCATCAACCATCCCCCACTCAGGCAGCCAAACCAACCCTCTCTCAATAGCCTATGCGCTACCGTAATTCATTTTGCCCCGTTCCATAGTCCGCTCTTGGTTCAACAAGGCA
>LS490420.1:401849-417482 GCA_900490845.1 Pristionchus japonicus
TGAAGGGATAAGTTATGAGAGTGAGGAGGTATTTGCAATCAAAAAAATAAAGTTTATCACCAGGAATGCCTCTAAATCAATTTTTAAAAATGGCGATTTTTAAAAGTCAGTTCGCGGTCGACGTCCGATTCCGTCGTATCTAACTATTTATAAAACACACCACGTCACTTCACTATGACGGGCACTGTCCTCTCTAGTTTCCATCTCGGAAGTTTTCATCCGGAGAAGGAGAACCGGTAAATAGCATATCTCTGTTATTTAAAAACGCAGTTTTTCGGTGAAATTTCGCACTTCCACTGTTTTTCTTTCGTTTCAATCGTTTTTACATCATGAAATCAATAGCTCAGAGAAGAATTGGCTCGAAAGGATGGAAAATCATGTATTTTGCAGTGTGTGCTATTTCCCGGTCCTACCGTATTCCCGGCAAAAAACTTCCCAAATGGTCATTTCCCGAAAAACTGCTTCCCAAAATTTAAGTTATGAAATATTTATTCTTTTTTGTTTGTACCCAATTATTTTCTTCCGAAGTTTTTACTTTTTATTAAATTTTTCTTGAATGTTATTTTACTAGAAAACCGTTTCCCAAGTGGTTTTTTCCCAGAAAAAATTTACAATTCCTGGTAGTACCACCAAAACATACCATTTCAGCACAGATAAAGGCGTTTCATCGCTTGAGAAGACAGATATTGTGAGCTTTTTGAGCTTTTTTTTTCAGCACTCAGCTTCAACAAGGATCGATTTCACTACAGATAGATCCTGCAGTGCTCCAACGAATTCTCGACTCTCTTCAGAATCGTTGTCCGAAAGAAGCTTTTGATATTCTTAAGTAAGTGATATTCCAATTATCTTGAGAATAACCATAAATATTCCGATCACTCGGACCCGATTGCGCTTCCCTTCTTCCTTCGCTCGTACCTGCCATATGCCGATCGATTCAGACCGAATCTCGTCTTTGTGAGTTTTGATTATTATTATAGAAACCCTTATTGTAACCTTATCATTTCTTCCTTCCGAAAAATGGAGATGCAAAAAGTTAAGAGCATTCTTCTTTCAGACGAAGTGGTCAAAAGAGATCAAAGATCAGAGCAATATCAATGCATTTGCGAAATAATCGAGTATCTGGCCAAGGAACTCAAAGGTTAATGTTCATTATTTAAATATTTTTCGGAATATTCAATTGAGCGTTAATTTGATCGATAATCGGACATCGTACCGTACACCCTTTTTCAGAAACTCTCGCTATCTTTTTGAAGGCCTTTTATCGAGTTTTTTGCAGATCAGTTTTCTCCCTACGCACATCAGCTAATTACGCTGATGCTGCATAATGTGAAACGCGATGATATGTCGTCGTTGCAAGGATTGGCTACTGTGATCGACTGCATTAAGCACGAAGGAATCGATTCTATGAGAAATGTGTGGAAAGAATGCTGGACTGTCATAAAAACGACAAGAGAGAATAGAATTATTTTCGCGTATTATTGTCTAATCTACACTTGCGTTGAGAACATCGGCAATACCGTGAGAATTTCATCCTTTCTAAAGCCATTCGTGATGATTCTACAGGCACTGTCTGTTGACGAACTGAATGGCATCGGAGAAATGATGAACGAGTCTCTTCTGGATGAATCGAGAAGAACTGATAGGAAGGACTTTCATGACAAGGTTTGATATTTCATTTGAGAATCTCTAACTAGTACGTTCAGGATAATAGACATGCCGATTTTACTCTATTCGGCATATGCTATCTAATGGAGTTACTTCTTGAGGTTTATTCTTATCTAACTATCTAACTTTTATCTAACTTGTACTCATACTGAATGCAACTTCTTCGTTTCTTCCGCTCATACCAACTCGAGACAGCGAGTTGATTGCTAGCTTATTGTCCTTTGTCAAATGTTAGAAGCAAATGTATTTTTCAGTCAATGAGATCCACTGCCTTCGACGTTTTCGATCCTCTTCTACCATTTCTCTTCTCGATGATTGATAGAGAGATCGACAGTGATCTGAACTCTGTAGCAAGCCTCTCGTGTCGTCTCATCGAAAAAGTTCCCCAGGCATATTTATGACACGTTGGATTCTTCTTCTCATTGAATAGACACTTTCAGGCAGCTCTAAAGTACAAAGATCAAATCCGATCACTGCTACTCGAATCACTTTCACACACTAATCAAGATTTTTTCGATCAGGCTGTGGATGGATTCGGCCAAATGGCGGTATTATTTATTATATTTAAATCTATCAAATTTTGATGATAATAAAATATCGAAATCAAATCATCTCTCAGTTGACGAGGCACTCAGAATGGTCTGATCTGGCTGCCGAATCACTGTCTGCTTTTCGTGATACGATCACTAGAGAAGCTTCGATAAACAGTGAGGAATCGATTGATAAGGCGGAGGATGCCTTAGCCACCATGGCCAAGATCCTCAAATTTTGCTGTGATGGAAAGGATGTAGATGAGGTTAGGGAATACAATGATACTTTGTGGATGTTTTAAACGATGAGATCTCGAATTTAACCAAAGTATTCCCAGTATCTCATCTTCTTCTTCAACTATCTGCATGAGCATGGACCTTCTTGCGACGAAGAGGAAGAATTCTCCCCTTGCATCTACGATTTATTCGCTGATCTTGTCGAGGTAATCACATCACTTCTGAACAATTCAATCTGAATATTTGAGAGCAAAAACACTATCGTGGTTGGGCAAAATAAGCAAATCATCAAGATTATCGTTCAGGTTATTTTAAATAAACTTAGCATCTTACAAACAATATTTTTCCAAATGATACCTTTGAAGGCCATTCAAGAGGACGTTATCGAAGAGGATAGTGTGAAAGAGAGACTCACTCAGATCGTGAAAGGAATGAAAGTGAGATTATTTTATTCGGCGTTTGCCTTTCAAATTCTTTATTTGATTTTGCAGAAGGAAGGCAAGAAGTCTTTCACAAAACGAGTGGAAGAGGCGTCTCTCGATGGAAAGGAAAAGAAGACCCTTCGAAAAATTCTATCAAACTAATGCATCATTCTCTTTCAGCCCTAACACATGATAAAGAGAATTATTCTGGATGCAACCTTTTCTGTACTTCTCTGGGTTCTATCATTGGCGGAGAACCCGGATTTCAGTAGCCAGTAGGGATGCGAGTTCGGTATCGGTATTACGGCGCATTTATTCCCTCCCTCTCTCTCATTTCGCGGATCCGCAAGATGAGAGAGAGGGAGATGCAAATGATCAGCGGATCCGCTAGAGATAGGGAGAAATCAGCGGATCCGCTGTTTTGAGCGGATTTGAATCTCCCTCCCTCTCCCTTTCATTCCCTCTCTCTCCTCTCACTCTCGATTTGCGGTAGGGTTCCGCAAGTGAAACATTTCCCGAGAGAAACAGTCGTTTCCCTCATTCGTGTTTCCCTCGGAAACGTTTCTCGGTCTCGAATGAGAGGGAAATGTTTCCCGAGGTGTTTCCATTTCCATTCCACCCTCTCACTCGCACCGCTCGTAGCTGCGAGAAGGGAGAGAAATGGAGGGAAACGTTTCTTACCTCGCCCTCCCAAGAAAGGAAACGTGGACAGAGTAATATTAAAATGAGGGAAACGTTTCTCGTTTCCAATTAAAAATGGAAACATCACTCTCTCCTTTGTTTGAGGTTTCCTCAAGTGAGTCACTTGCGGAACCCTAATTTGCGGATCCGCAAAAATCAGCGGATTTGCTGTCCATTCTCATTCCCCTCTCTCTCCCCTCGCGGATCCGCAAGGTGAGAGGGAGGGAGGGAATAAAGACGCCGTAATACCGATACCCATCTCATATCCGCAACCCTACTAGCCAGGATAAGAGAAATAGTCACCCTCTCATATTAATAATGTTTCATCAAGTGTGCCGTGGTAGAGTTTCAATTATTGCATTAGCGATAAGAATCAGTTTCCAATAAGCCAATTTTCATGTGACTCATATCGGAATAGAAGTTCCTGTACAGATGATATGAGAGAGAAACGGGGAAGGTTTCTCGATAGAAGTCATTACTCATCAGTTGGTTGATTCATTCGAAAGTGTCATATCAAAATCTCCAAATTTCTTCGGAAGGAATAAATACTCCTGTGAATTGAATGATGTGTGCTTCAAATGGCAGTATTAGGGTGTCTCCTTTTCTTAATTATTTCTTCTCAATTGATTGCGTCATCAATCGATTCTGAAGATGATCTTCCACCGCATCTTCGTGGTATCGAATGGAAGAATGTCGAGATGGAGTTGAGGTTCACTTCTATTCGTGATTCAACGAAGAGCAACAGTTTTAGAAAGGACATGAGTCTGAGTTCATCAGTGCTTCCCTTGTCGTACGATATCAAATTGAATGTATCTGTGAGAGGATATCGAGGAGCCGAGAGATCAACTTTTCATGGTTTTACTGTCCCGCTTCGTATGAATATTCTCAAACCTTCATAGGATCGGTGGTTATTGATCTGAACATCTCATCCCCAATCCAGGAGATTGAACTGCACTCACTTGGCTTGAGTATCAATAAGGTGAGCGTCTTAACCATCTCGAATGATTCTCCTTCCATCATGAACAGTCTTGTCCATTTTAGGCTCAATTGATATCCACTTCATCGACTGGTTCTTCGAAGATCGCTGAGATAAACGAAATAACATACAACCGCGAGAGGGAAACGGTGATTTTCACTCTGACCGAACCAGTTCAACCGACTGCGAATGTACAGTTGATGGTTTGTGATTTCCTTCTTCCCCTCTAAAATAAATTCAGATTTTCTACAACGGAACTGCAGTGATGCGAGGATATGGTCTGTACGAATCATGGTATTGTCAAATTATTTTGCGAAAATTTCAACATCAATTTATTTGAGGACAAAACCAACTAACGATTCCCTCTCATCTCTTCCTACTATCTCTCTCATCACAAATTGTTCTCCAACGGGAGCGAGAAGATGGTTTCCCAGCTTCGATGAACCTGATAAGAAGGTTTGGAAGGAGTGATAATCCCAAATATCGTTTTTTCAAGGCGAAATTTCGTTTGACAATTCAATATCCGTCAAACCTTACTGCCTATTCCAACACTGAAGGACAGAGTCGAGTTATCGATGACGGGTTTGTATATTCGCGCTATCATTGTGAGATCAGGATCTTTCAGCTTCTCGGAAACGGTGTTCAAGCAAACAACTGTTCTACCCACATACGTTGTTGCTTTCGCGCTAACGGAGAAGCCCGTGATTGAGTTGGAGCATGATGGGCATATGGTATGATAATCTTGTGTTATTCTAACATTTAGGCATCTCAGATTCGAGTGATTGGAGGAAATGAGGAAATGCTTGATAATGTCGTCAAGGCTTATGATTTCGTGAGGAATCAACCAGCCTTTGCCAACGTTTCATTCATTCCCGAGAAGACAGGTAAATAACCGGCATTTGTTTAAAAATTATAATGTTTGCAGATTGGTTGGTTGTGGACGATTTTCCATTTTCAGCTATGGAGAATCCAGGTAAACTGAAATAATATGAGTTGATATAATCGCAGATGCAGGGCTCATCACTGTTAAAGAACCCCTTTCAAACATTACAATAATTCACGAATTAGCACACATGGTAACAAAGACTTTCCTGATTCATTGGAAAAGTCGGCTTCCAGTATTTTGGAAATTTGGTAACTCACCGATCGTGGGATCAAGTCTGGCTGAAGGAAGGATTCGCCACTTTTGTCTCTGGAGCTTACGGGGTTTCAGAAAATTATAAAACTAGGTCGCAAACAGTCCTTTACAGACTGGCGAATCGTACCGACTTTTTTACGAATTTCAACGACGTGATAGCGCCTCCTTCTATGAACCAGCTTTGTTCAACCAGTTCAGCTATTCCAGAACTCAATTCATTATCGGGAACTTCTTCAGTTATGGTGATATTCACTATTTTAAGGTTAGACATTTAATTCATTGAACATTGGTTCTATAGTTTTCACCCCAGGCGGCACAGTTGATCAGTCTTTTCAAAAGATATATTGGAGAGGAAATATTCGACAGAGCGTTGAATGTAAGATAGGTTACACATAAATGAATAATCTTCACCCACTTTTTCAAGCGATATCTCATCGATAATTCGTTCGGAAATGGGGATACAGAAATGATGATCAATTATCTATCTGGGGAAAACCAAGAAGCACGAACAATTCTAATCGATTGGATCTATCAGGTCTCATAAATAATCTCGCAATACCCATAATCGCATGTGTGATTCAGCCTGGAGCAGCACTTCTTTATATTGCGGAAGAAGATGAACGCGTTGTCATCCGACAAAGGCGAATTCACATGACCGATTTCGATGACAAACTGAGAGACAAAAAGTAAGTGCAATGCTTGTCGTCACTGTTATTTTTTTAAACAGGACTCGCTGGACCATCCCTTTGTTCTACACAATAAATGGAGTAGAACATGTGCAGGTGATGCCTCGCGAAGGTATAGTTGCAAACTGATTCTTATTACTCTTAGAAGATGACTAGATAAACAACACAATCATGATTCAGTCGATAAGTTCATTTTAAATATCCCGGCCAATTCGAATTTCTCGATTGATGAGAGTTACTCGCTTCTTTACGTTGTGGACTATGCAAATAGAGTTAGTCTCAAGAATGGTAATGTTATCGAGCAAAAATTTAGACAGAAGAGAGAATGGAGAAAGAAGAAAGAAAGGAATCAATTCTCAACTCGGCATTTAACGCAACAGAAATTTCGGAAGATATGGAAACCTTCTGTAATATAAACGCAAGCAACAGTTCGAGAGAAGAACTATGGGAGATGTATCTCATTCAGGTATATTCGTTTGCTGGAAAGAAAGACAATGAATTGCGATGGAAAAGTTTCCAGGGAAATGCAAGTTATCTAATGTGCGTCGAAACCCTCCATTCAAGAGAAAATGCGGCGAGGTAAGAGAGTACTGCGTTTTTGTCTAAATATATTTTCAGATTTCTGCGAAATCTTCTATTGACGAACGAATTACCAGTGCGCTCTCAAGATCTAAATAAATTAGTAACAATGATCAACGATTTCCATCCCGGAATCCTTCTCGATTTCCTCACAGAAGAACATCAGAATATTGAGTAAAAAAAAGCTAATCTGCAAAATATGAGAATTAATTAACAGGCTAATCAGTATTGACGTTTGTGGAGTAATTCAGTCCACAGCAATGAAGGAGCAAGACGGAATCGAAAAGGTATAAAACAAGTTAGATATATAAATTCAACAAAACTCAACTTTCAGCTCCGCAATACTGTCCGCATGAATCCGTCATTTGCTGCTAATTTCTATCACATGTTTACAAACATTTTCGAGAATGATTTCGTTAGAAAATTCAATGAAGCTCAGCCCCTTAATGTTACTTATTAATCAAACACCTGCACGATTGGAACTCAATCTTCGTCGGGATTTGTTGCTTTTGACACGTTTCGAGTCCTGCATTCGTATTTATTCGATAAATTGATCTGTCTAAAACATACTTGAAATTATATCAATAATATCTGTCCCTAGTGTTCACCACTCAATTATGCGTCGAAGAAAACAAGGAATCTCTCCTATATTTGCACGTACATGGACCACCTCATGAAGGTCTTGGAAATGCAGAGGACACAAAGCATGTGAAATGCCAATTCTCTGTATCAATCACGAAAGTTTCGTGATAAAAAAGTGCTCATTATCGGTCGTGTACACTATTCTCGCTTCCTCTTTGAGTGTGATAAATCCGCGGCGTTGATATTTCAAATGCAAGAAGCTCTGCCAGAGGTTATCAAAAGTGGTGGAGCGTCGTTTCTATACTAGCATTCGATCTCATCTCCTTGAGAAATTCTTCTCAATTTGCTTTTCATGGCGCCCACGGTGAACGAAGCTAACAGTAAGTCTCTAAAACGTTTTGGTTTAATTACTTTTAGTAGAAATGTATAAAAAACGATTTGTAGATGAAAAGCTCATCCCAGAAGAAGCGGAGACTGGTGAAGATGAATTGGAAATGGATACCAGTATCAATGATGAGTCAGTCGATTCGGAAGAGGATCTACCTCCATATCTTCGAGGGATTGGGTGGAGAAATGTAGAGAAAGAATTGAGGTAGATTAATTGCAAAATGATGAGAGCTGGTCGTTCATTGTAGGAAAGATATGCGGCTCGGTTCATCAGTCACTCCTATTTCATATTTCATAGACCTGCACATATTGGTCAGAGGATATCGAAGAGCTGAGCGATCTACTTTCAAAGGTTCGATTAGTAATACAACCATTATTAGACATTCGATATGTTTCACAGGCTCAGTTTTTATTTCACTCAATATCTTTGATCCCATCGATGAAATAGAGCTGCATTCCGTTGATCTGAACGTCGAAAGTGTAAGAGTTTTCATTCTCGGCACAAACATTTCCTCTAGCTTACAGGCTGAATTGGTTGCCACGGCTATAACGAACATAGCTACAATTAAATACAATCGAGAAAGGGAGACCGTAATCTTCAAGTTTTCTAAAACGGTTCAGCCAACATTTCGAGCAATGTTGAGGGTGTGAACACTTTTAATTAATTTATAATAAGCAAATAACTTAAGGTTGACTACAACGGCATATGCCGTATGCGAGGCATGGGGCTTTACGAATCATGGTAATTATATATTACAAATTCCTTCAAGTTATATTTCCTTCATTTCGCTTGCACACTTTAGGAATATATGGGGCGACAGCTCCCCTACTATCTCGCTTGTCACTAATTGCGAACCGACTGGAGCGAGGCTCTGGTTTCCCTGCTTCGATGAACCAGATAAAAAGGTCGGTCGAAATTATGAGAAATTTCAAGAACCTTAATTTAAGGCTAAATTCGAGTTAAGAGTAATTCACCCAACTGAACTCGCTGCTTATTCGAATACGAAGGGAAAGACGAGAACTCTTGATTACAAGTGAGCTCTCGGCACGTAATTATCTCCCGTTTCAAGGTTGTTTAGTCTGTCCGAGACAGTATTCGATCAAACAGTTCCTCTTCCTACTTATGTCGTTGCCCTTGCACTTACCGAACAACCCGTTACTGAAACTCATCTCAACGGTCAAAAGGTAGGGAAAATGTCAGCGCAAAATATAATGAACGTTTCACAATGCAGATCAGAGTTATTGGCAAAAAATGTGATTACGATGGACTTGAGTTTCTCAAAAAGGCCATAATCAATGTGAGGAGTCGAGTGGCCTTCCACCACGTGCCATTTATCCCTGAGAAGACAGGTTACCTGTTATTAAGCGATTTCAATTAGATTTTCCTTGCAGATTGGCTTCTGGTAAACGATTTAATTCCCGGTGCTATGGAGAATCCCGGTTAGTTAGAATTAGTAATTATTGCATCACAAAGATCAACACAATTTAGGTCTGATTACATCGCAATTTGATGCCTCATACAACACTAAAATTCATGAATTAGTTCATATGGTAATTAACGGTTTCTCTCTCTCTGAAACAAAGCAGTGTTTAGTATTTCGGTAATCTCGTGACTCTTCGATCGTGGGAACAACTATGGATAAATGAAGGATTCGCTGATTTCTTTGAAACCGATCACAGAAAAGTTTGAATGAAAATGATTTACTCGCTAATGAAGATTGCAGTTTGACACAGCATACATCACCACTCAAACTTCGCTACATGAGCCTCCAATGCACAAGAATTTGAGCTATTCAAAATCTCAATTTCTCTCTGATCATTTGTGGCGAAATATGAAGGTTCACTACTATAAGGTGCGATGTTGTATCATCAGGGTTCCCAATAATCGAAGTTACTAATATATACGCACACATTTTCGCAGGCGGGACAGTTGCTCAGTTTAATCAAACGATTTATCGGCAAAGAAAAGTTCGACAATGCTCTCAATGTATGTAATTCTTACTACCCATTTCGAGCTATTGCTAACAATTGAAAAACCGCTATTTATTGAACTTATAGCGGTATCTTCTCGATAATGTATATGGGAATGGTGACAGTGAAATGATGATCAAGTATCTCTCTGCGGAAAGTCCGGAGGTTCGAGCGATACTAACAGATTGGATTTATCAGGTTGTGGATAGGTTTGATAAGTTTTATCTATCCATTGTAGCCGGGAATGGTTTTACTAACGGTCAAAAAGCAAGAAGAAAGAGTGATCATTCAACAAAGACGTTTTATGAGAATCGATTTTCGTAAAGACCTAAGGGACACGAAGTTTGTTGATTTTACTTTTATTCTCAATTTTCACTAATTGATTCATTCAAAGAACTCGTTTCACAATTCCCATTTACTACACTATTGACAATGTGGACGACATGATTATTTTCTCGCGGAACGGTGAGTAGAAGTGAGAGAATCGAAATGATAAGTGCAATGTCAGAGGAACAACTCATTGTAAAAGTTCCCACGGAATCAACTTTTACAATCGACAATCTTTATCCATGGTTATACCTAGTGGATTACAAAGATGAAACGATTGAACATCAAAGCGTTGATGCCGAGGGAACAATAACAGTTTCACCGGAGGTATGTGCATCAAAATGCGATATCATTAAAGATAGTCGAGTCGAAAAGTCGTTCAGGATCATATAAAAAAGTACAATGAATCATGGCATGATCGATTCGCAGCATTGTATAATTCAGCAGTTCTAAATAAAACTAAAAAGGAACTCCTGGAGATGTATCTCGTTAAGGTTTATCTTAAATTATTTATAATTCAGTAAATATGCAATTGCAGAACGAAACCATTTATCTAATGTGCCACAAAGATTTAAAAAATAGAGTATCTGCGAAACGGTAAGAACTGAGAATTTTATCCATATCGAACGAAGTCATAAAATGCAGATTTTTGTTCGATCTTATCATCTCAAATGAGATGCCTGTTCGAAATTTGGACTTGGGAAGGATCGCAAATGATGTAAACAGGTTACATCCTGGAATTCTTCTTGAGTTTCTCTCAGAAGAGCACACAAATATTGAGTGAGTGGAAAACACGCACATATTTTAATTCTAAATTTAAGATGTCTATGTTGGGAAGTGTGGCAAACTATCAGATATGCAGCAGAAGAAGAAGAAGGTGGATTCGAGAAGGTGCGAAAGTCATTTCGATGGCTTTTGAAATTGAATATTATTTTCAGCTTCGCGAAATCGTTCGTGTGAATCCATCTTTCGCCGCTAACTTCTACTACATAATCACAAGGTTATTCGAGGACGAATTCATTAAGAAGGAAATGCCAACTGACCCCAAAATTAAATATTCATCATATTACGATTAGCCTACTTTCAATGTCTTTCAATGTCTTGCAGCTATGTCAATGCGTTCAGACTTTGTTTACAATATTACGATGACCCCAATCTCAAATAATGTAATTTCTGAATGAAAGCTCAAACCTAGAATTTGTTGTTTGATCAGTGTGTTTTGATCACGAAATAGGATTCAAAGAAAACGAAATAGGAAATAGGACATGAATTCACATCCCCTTCTCCTCTCCATAGGCGTGTGATCAGCGTGGTCAATACTTATTCTTGGATTCACTTCATTACATTTTCATTACATTTCATTACATTATATCGAGCATACAAGTTGCAACCGTGAAGTTCGTGATTATTCCAAGGAAACTAGGTCACATGATGTAACTATTTGTGACAGCGTCGTGAGAATTTTCGATTTTCTGATTTTCGATTTCCTATTTCTAGAAGCGTGTCACGTTTATCTCATCAATTCTTTGCACTCTTCGAATTCCGACGTCTCTCACTCGTAAGGAGTGAGCGGTTCCTCCTTTTCTAATCGTTTTCCGATCGAGAATGCACAGGAATTCACATCCCCTTCTCCTCTCCATAGGCATTCTCCCTATGGGATTCCTTATGCGTGAAAAGGCATCGAACGGGTAAGGTAAGGGAGTCTATCACTTCAGCTATGCCACAGGGGATGTGTCTCAGAAGAACATCCGATCAGTATCATGAACAAGAGGTGTGGAAACCTAAAGAGACGCCGATCTCATTGCTCGAAATTATACCATTCTATGACTTTGTCCACTTCAGTCCTCCGTCCACTGACCTCTCAGTTCGATCCAAGAATTGTTTATTTTATAAATTTGTATGAATGAACTCTACCAAACCCGCATTTCAGTGTCACTTTAGACCGAAAGATGGATTTAATCGTCTGGCTGATACTCCCGTTTCTTCTCCCATTCCTCAATGCGACTCCACTCGATACAGAAAGTGATCTTCCTCCATATCTCAAGGGATTTGGATGGAAAAACGTTGAGAAGGAGCTGAGGTATTTTTCAAAACATCAGCGCAAAAGGGAACTGTATAATTTCAGGAAAGATTTGCGTCTCACCTCCTCAGTTCGCCCTATTTCCTATTCAATCGATCTGGATGTTTCCGTGAGAGGATACCGAGGAGCTAAACGATCTACGTTTGATGGCGAGTTGATCAATCATGTTTGTGCTATGATTGTTCATTTTAGGATCAGTCCTAATCGGCCTCAATGTCTCCTCCACAACGGATAGGATTGAACTGCATTCTGTTGGACTCAATATCAAGAAGGTTAACAATTTTATTGTTTATCGAAAAAAGATTTGTATTCATCACAAAGTTATTACAGGCTGAGCTAACTTTGTCATCATCAATAGTGAGAATAATCAAGACGGAATACAATCGTGAGAGGGAGACTGTGATCTTCACTCTTGCTCAACCACTTCAACCCACTGTTCTTGCACAACTCAAGGTTTGAAATAACGTTTGAAGTCTCATGATTCCGTGTTTTTAGATTCACTACAACGGTACATCCCAAATGCGCGGCATTGGACTGTACGAATCATGGACGAAGAATAAGATCTACTCTCTTCTCCCTACTATCTCTCTCGTCTCGAATTGCGAACCGAACGGAGCAAGACGATGGTTTCCCAGCTTCGATGAACCCGATAAGAAGGTTGCAGTGCATATCTTCTTTTTAGTTCATTGACATCTTTCCAGGCCACTTTCCGTCTGCGGGTTGTTCACCCGATGCAGCTCAGCGCTTATTCCAACACTGCTGGAACTACAAAACGAATCTTTAGCTCATTTGGGTAGAACTCGATTGTGCTGCTAATCATGAACTATTCGTTACAGACTATCAGAGACGACTTTCATCCAAACGGTTCCTCTGCCAACCTACGTCGTGGCTCTCGCTTTATCGGAAGCACCGGTTGTTGAGTTGAAGCACAACGGCCAAAATGTGATTAGGAAATTTTTAAGTCCACCCGGCAGATGTTTCAGATACGAGTGATTGGCACGAAACGCAGTTACATTGTCAATGATCTGACGAGGTCGATCGATTATGTGAAGAGTCGTCCTGCTCTCAAAAACATCACATTCATTCCTGAGAAGACAGGTAAATAGAAGAGGTTGATATGTCTTCATCGTATAATTCAGACTGGATGTTAATTGAAGATTTCCCAGTGGGTGCAATGGAGAATCCAGGTGAGGATGAGTAGTCGACCAAACCTTTATTGATTTGTAATCTTTGTAATCAGGTCTCATTACCTCGAGTCATTCTTCCACTTCAAAGAGTATTCAAATACACGAACTGGCTCACATGGTATGACGTTTGAAATGCATTTTTCTCATCGATTAATTTTTCAGTATTTTGGAAACCTCGTAACTCTTCGATCATGGGAACAGATTTGGATTAACGAAGGATTCGCATCTTACTTTCAAACATATCAAACGCTTTATAAAACCTACACTTATCACGTTTGTCTAAAAATAGGTCTAGATACGACCTAACGAAATATTATCCCAGGGTAACTCCGGAAGTATTCTTGAAAGTGCCTCATTGCACGAACCTGCAATGCACAATCCATTCAGTTATTCAAGATCTCAATTCACATACAATCATTTCATGATGAACATACATGTTCACTATTACAAAGTGAGACAAATTTGACGGCAACACGCGGCGTCGTTTTCACAAAGAGCTCAATTTAATTCCAGGCAGCACAATTACTCAGCCTCACAAGAAGATTCATTGGAGAGAGAGATTATGATTACGCGTTGAATGTACGCTCAATCAAGTCTGAACATGAATGTGTACTATAAATCATATTTCAGAGTTATCTCAACGAAAATTCGTTCGGAAATGGCGATAGTGAAATGATGATCAATTATCTATCGAAGACGAAACCCGACGCACGCTTAATTCTGCAAGACTGGGTCTATCAGGTTAGCTCGTTGTACACGTACGAATACGATAATGGGGAATCTTTTCTAGGCAGGAGTCGCCCTACTCACAGTTGAACGAGAAATTGGACGTGTCATCATACGGCAGAGACGATTCATAAGAACTGATTTCAAGAAAGACCTCAGAGACACAAAGTTAGTTGTGAACACGATCTCCGTAATAATATGAACTGAATTAAGAACTCGCTGGACAATTCCTCTCTACTACAAAATCAACGGAGTGGAACACTTGAAAATCTTCAATAGCAATGGTATCTATTCCCAGTTTCATGATAACGATTAACTTATCCTTCAGTTGAGAAACTGATTCTAAATTTGCCTGCCACTTCGTCATTCTCAATCGACGAATCTTATCCGTACTTATATGCTGTTCAATACAAAAATAATCAACAGAAGCAGAAAATTGCGAGAAAAATTAAATCGTATACCCACACGAAGCGCGAGGTATCTTTTTTAAACTTCTTCCCTAACCGGAATTAATGATATCTGAAAGAAAGGGAAAATGGAAAAGACAGATGAAGTTCTTTCAAAAGCAACCCTAAATAGGATAGGAAAAATCCATGCGACTAGTTCAATGTATTTGTTGAACAACCAAGTATTTTTAAGCATGACGAGATCGCGATCTCCAAAGATCAGAATGAATGGATTACGAGATTCTGTTCTCATTACAAAACTGAACAGCTGTGGAACAAGTATCTCAACGAGGTATGAATTACATTTCGAAATTTAAATAGATTACTTCATTTTCAGAAATTTCCTATGCTTCTAATGTGTGATAAAACCTCCAAATCTAGAAATGACACTAAACGGTGAGAAGAAAGTTTTGAGATTTCGTAATTACTAATTGTCACTTTCAGATTTTTGAGTAACCTGATTGTTACTAACGAACTAGCTGTCCGAAATGACGATTTGGCAAGTATACTGTCGTCAATCAATGATCTCTATCCTGGAATTCTCGTTGATTTTCTGGTGGAAGAACACAAGAATATTGAGTAAGCTTCTATTTAAAAAAATTGGAATAAATTATCTTTAATAGTTTTCTCGGAGAAGACGTACAGCAAATGATTGCATATGTGGCAAAGCAAGAAAAGAGTGGAGTAGAAAAGGTAATTGTGCCATTCAGCGAATGAGTTAATTCTTCTCTTTCCAGCTTCGAAATATCGTCCGTGTCAATCCATCGTTTGCCGCTAATTTCTACCATATGTTCACGAAGATTTTTGAGGAGGATTTCATTGAACGAGAGATGGAGCACTTCAAACCTTCGATCGACGACGACTTTTCCTATTCCTTTTTTTATTCTCGTTAATCTAATTACACTGGTAGTCATTCAAAACAAGCTAATCGGGAGATCGTACAAATTCATCAACTGTCATCTTTGATTCGTTATCGGAAACTAATAAATTCCTTTCACACTTGACCATTTCCG
>LS490420.1:417582-474871 GCA_900490845.1 Pristionchus japonicus
TCTCTCTCTCTCTCTCTCTCTCTCTCTCTCTCTCTCTCTCTCTCTCTGCAGTTGCAACTCTCGTGTGTGGCACAGATGCCATTCTCACACTTTATCATACGCTCTTGTTTGCCTTTTCGCTACTTCGTTGCTTCCGTTTATGCCATTCCTTCCCTATCTCCATTCTCAATCTCTAGTGCCGTCGAACTAATAGCTGTTTTGCCTCCTCTCTCCCTCCCTCCCTCTCTCTCTCGTTCTCTAATGCATGTCTGCCCCCGTCTTTCTATCGAGTGTAATCACCACTCTCAATCACTCTTACGAGATGTCCACAACTCACCCTTGGACCAGCCATCTCAATGTTAGAAAGCACCTCCGGACGTCAAAGTTGATTGACTCTCCGTTGATCCATCCGCCGCCCTATCGATACAATCACAAGGTAGGACATCTCTCTCTCCCTCTAGTCGATCAGATAGACGAGAGAGCGGGCGAAGTCGTGAGATCACTTGTTATGGTGATTCATAATCCGCCCTTTCAGGATCAAATCGAGTCTCCTTCCGATAAGACGAACGAGCTTAGGGAGCAGATCACTCTCGATGTACGTTTCTTATCCGCTGAGCATTCACTGATCTTTTCCATAGGACATCATCCAATTCCGCGCACGTGCCATTCGGAAGAAGAGCAAGAAAAAGAAGAATAGCATTCCATCTACAGTTGACGATTTGTGTGACGGAATCCAGAGTCTTCTCACTTCACTTGACGATTTACGACCAGTTCTCTATCGGTGAGGCTTTACATTGTTATCTGGAGGCCATAACACATTCTTTCGCAAAAAGTGCCCCCACTTTGGTTTTATTTGCCAGATCAAGCGCTTTGAAGAGCCCAGATATCATTTATGATGCCGCCATTCATCTTTCAATGCGGCAAGGTGTTGCAACGTACAAATCCTACATGAAAGTGCCTTTAATTAGTCCAATTAACGCCAATTGCAGCAACACTGACGTCATCAAGCACTCTCATGGCTCCTTCTTCATCGTTCTGGAAGCGCTCCACTTCGAATTGTTTATGCCCGATCGACCTGATCTCCGATTCATTGTTGTCCATGATGATGAGAAGATGGAGAGAGCAGCTGAAGGGGATTATGTGCTGGTCACTAATGTATGTTGAAACCGTTTTGGAAAACCGACAAATGCGATCAAACAATGCAAACAATCCAAAATACGTTCGATTGAAATGCAGATGTAGTTCTCCTGCTGTTCAATTGCCCCATCCCATTATTCTAGGTATCTCCTCTCTCCGTCGCTCTTCCCTGCATGAATGTGGGAGGGGAATTCCCCATCATCTGGCTCGCTTCCGATGCTCTTCTCCATCCCAATTGCACCGATCCATGCGATGATTTCGTGTATATTGTGGGGAGAGCGAAGGGAGAAGATGGGGAGTTGGCAGTATCCAATTGGTCCGATGATCTCATTCGGTTGCGAGGTGACGATTGTGAATTCCGGGATTCCTCCAGCCTCTAACGATTCTAGGATCCCGCTTCACCTCCAATTGTACTCGCAAGGCCGATACGATCCTCGATGCATCTCTGGTGGACACGAGTTCTGCCTGGATTTATCCTGTAGAACCACCCAAAAATAGAGTGCAGTATGCACAGATGACTGCTAAGGTATCATTGTCTTCTCTTTTGTTCAATCACGTTGAGATAAGATTCAATGCAGATCCGCAGCTCCTGCCGGTATGAGGGAACTTATGCGACCGAGATCAGGTGATTATTAAAGCGTAGGCACAATTCATCATCCTTCATTGCAGACCCCTCCCGACCACGGAATCCTCTCTAATCACTGATCGTCTGAACGATTTCTCCTTCTTCTCTCGTGATCCCGAAGCAGCCGAGAAATTCCTTGCTCGTCTCTTCGAATTGGGCGTTCGCTATCGAGCAGCTGTCACTCCTCCTGAAGTGCAGTCGGTGAGAATAGGATGTCCTTCCTTCCGTGCAACGCACTAATTGTGTAGCGTCTTTCACATAGATCTGCACTGATACCTTCCTTCTTCAGGTGCAAATCCTCTCCACCGATCCTGTCAAACTGTGCACGTTCACGATCAAGAGTCGAGTGGACGCAGTGACTCTTCTCTTCGACGACGAGAAGATTCGATTGGAAGTGAACGATATCTCGAGAGCGAAAGGGAAGAGATACTACACTACTCTCTCGTGTAGATCGAGTTCCCAGCTGATGAGGGCATTGGGGAAGAGAGGTTAGTATTGGGGCCCTTCTCTGACGTCATGTGAGTCTCCTCAGGCAAGAATCTCGATTGGTGTGATGCCCTCATCCACTCTGACCAAGCGAATATCGTTATTCGCCATCTGCAGAAGGTTTCAGAGGACGTCGATGGTTTTGAAGTAATACAGATCTGTGTTAATTAGTTCATTAGATAGCTGAACTAATTATAGGACGACGAGGCATACGAGCCCTTCGCCTCTCCACTCTCATCTTCCATTCAACCCGCCATTCTCTCTTCTCTCTACGGAAAGAAATCGACTCCTGTCTCATACCCAATCGCTGGTCTCTTCTCAATACGAAAAGCCGATGGAAAGCTGCTCAAATTGAACGAGCAGCAGTCTCGTGCACTCGAGGCGTATCACCAACTGAGACAACCCGCATACTGTATCCGTTCGCCGCCCGGATCTGGAAAGACTACGGTAAGTACGGTAATTAGAGCACAATCGATTGATTTTCTGAAAAATTAACTTTCAAAATAAAAGCAAAATGCAGGTAGCAGCAGCGATGGCAGCCTCATTCTGCAGTCCCTCTCCTTCTTCTTCTCCTCCCTCCAAACCCGGAGTCCAACTGATGCTGGCAGTGCAGAATGTGGCAGTGGACAATCTGGGAGAGGCACTCTCATCCTTCGACGATGGATATCTCAAGGCATACCATATGAAAGCGCAAGCGAGACTCGATCCAAATGCAAGCACGCCCTATGATATATTCGAGGAGTTGCCGAATTATGAGAGGTGAGGATAGAAACAGAACTAGAGAAGTATTGATGCACCTCCTCATCGTTCTCCTTCAGATGGATGAAGAACGCAGAAACGAAGGACGTGCAAGTAGTTGAGAAATATTTGTTCGATCTGAATCCCCGATGGACTAGAGTCCAGCATGATCCCGATTGTAGATTGAGCAGGAAGGATAAGGAGGAGTTAGAAAGAGAGTGGGCTGCATCATTCAGAGCTGCGAAATCTGCTCTGGAGAAATATCTGGAACCTGACATCATTCTGGCTACGGTAAGGCTATTCTGCTATCAATTGAGAAAACAGCGTCGAGTTCAGGTCGATATGATTCTCTACCGCCTACTCGGTAGCTATCACACAACGGGCGTCCGTGGTCAACTGTGGGAAGTTGAGAGGATACTCGTCGATGAGGCTTCTCTGCTCACTGAATCCGCCTTCTACTGTCTCATCAGAGCATTCCCACAGGCGAAATTCGCACTGATCGGTTAGTCTTTCCCTTTCCTTCAATTTTTATCGGTCCTGGTTGATGCACTCGAGTTCTTAGATGATTCCTTGGTTCAAACCTTCATCTCAGGCGACGACCAGCAGCTGCCACCATTCATGTTCGATGAGGGAATTCTCGGCCACGAATTGGCTGCTCGATCTGCTTTGACTGTCGCGCTCAAGAGAGGAAATGTGCCTGTGATCGATCTAGTCGAAGTCTACAGAGCACCTCAGACTCTCGTTCAACCATACAACAGACTGTCCTACGAGGGGAGACTTGTGAGTAGAAAGGTGAGCGGCTTGGAAGTATGATTCAGTGTAGAAACTCCCCCTTGCAGGTCGATCCCATATTTCCCCTCACTTCCGCTGGTCTCATCAGAGCTGGTCTCCCTCAACTTCTCTTCGTCAACGTACGAGGAGACTCACAGAAAGGATACAACTCACTGCATAATGTGAAGGAGAAAGAGGCTCTGTTGAGGTGAGCTACGAGTTCATTCATAGAGAAGAAGTCATTTTTAGGTTGCTTCGAAAGTTCCCTGCGAATGCTAAGAACGAAATCATGATCATTTCCCTCTACAAAGATCAGAAGCATCAAGTGGAAAGAGCACTAGGACCCGATTATGATGTGCTCACTGTCGACTCGAGTCAGGTATGGAGCAGTTATTGTAGCTTTTGCCCACAACAGAGTCAAATGTATGCAATTCAGGGAAAGGAGAAGCCGATAGTAATCGTTCTGACTACGAGAAGCAAGCAGGCAGCGGACATGCGATTCTTCAACTGCCAGAAACGGTGAGATTCTTACGTTCATCCTCTGAATTGAATTCGTTCACCGAATATCATTGCAATTCAGCTGCACAGTGGCAGTCTCTCGTCAGCAACGGGCCTTGATCATCTTCGGAAGCGCGCCAATTCTGGACAACAACCATCCCTGGAGTACAGTGATTGGAGGAAAAGATTTCACGAGAATGGAAGCGGATGATCTAGGGAATGCTAATGTGCAGCAACCACAGAATGGAATTCAGAATGGAAATCATAAGATTGCGCCAGTGAAGAATCAGCCAGTAGTCAATGCGAATAGTGATCAACCATTATCGAATAAGCAGAAGAAGAAACAATACTGGAAGGAAATGAATTGGAAGAAAAATTCCAAGCGAGTCTCTGTTTGATGCTTTTCAGTCATCATAGAATTTGTAGAAAAGATTAGCATTGCATTTGTACCATTGTATGTATTATCACACGAGTTCCCTTTTTACCACGTGTCTTTTCTCGAAATGACCTATCCGATGTTCTTCAAGTGACATATGTGAGCATTCCCGACGGTTTCCAACATGCGTTTATTCCACCATGACCCGATAAATTGCATTTTTTGTACAGTGATAAATGACGATGACTGTGGTAAAGTGAGAGATTCATGCAGCATTTCTTGCTGCGGCCGCATCAATCTGTAGATATCGACGTAGAATCTTGCCGCCGCCGGATCTGAAAATAACAGTTTGAATCTTTTTTTTTAAATCTCAAATCCAACCTCGGAATGGTCTGCACGAATCGAATTCCTCCAGTGAGCCACATGTAGTCGGGAAGGTTCTCTGAGAAAGATAATTTAGGTGATGGAATGTAGAGTGAATCCTCATTTCCCTTCACTTTTTTTCCTAATGCTAAATGCTAATTGTGGTCTCTCACCAGTCACGAGTTCATGGATATCTGCATGGTCGAGGAGTGGATCCTCTTTGACGATGAAGGCACGAATCCATTCGTTGCCCTGAGAGAAATATTTCAGTTCTAGTCGTTTATCTTGTTTTCCATCGACATAGAGCTGCTAGTTGACAATCGGTTACAAGCTTCTGCTCACCCGTCCATCACTGCATCCAGCCACTGCTGCATCTGCGACCATCGGACAGTTGAGAAGAACTCGCTCGATGAGAGAGGGAAAGACCTGCAAGTGAACGGTCCTACTCGTTCCTTCCTCGATCTGTCTGAACAATTCGAAACGAGAAGCTTCCCACTCACCCTGTGCTCGGTTCCCTTGTAGTCGATATTGATCGTCTCTTTCAATCGATCAACGAGATGCAGTTCTCCCAGCTCGTTCACGTAGCCGATATCGCCTTAATTTTCGCACATTTGTATGAATTCAATACCTAGATGCGACGAAATCATTAATCAGTACTCACCAGTATGCAGCCATCCGTCTTCATCGATAACTTCCTTCGTCTCCTTCTCCTTATTCAGATATCCCGCAGTGATTCCCGGCCCTCTCACACACAATTCGCCCAACTCTCCGGGCAGACACTCACGAGGGCGATTGATGTCAAGAATCTGTAATTTTTCTCAATTGCCCTCTCAAAGTTAGCAACACTTTGGTGAACCGCAAAGTGCATTGCCGAAAAGGGAAGCGTAATTCTAAAGAAAGAAAATGTTGCGTACCTTCTGCTCATACTCCTTCACTGCAGCTCCGACTGAATCGACAGAACACTGCTCGAGGAGAAGAGGAAGATGAGTGAAACCGACCTCTGTCATCCCGAATCCTGACACGATTTTATCATTCATCACTCTCGACGGAAGGTCTTACCTTGTGACAGAAACTGCACTGTCGGGTATCTCTGAATGAACGACTCGGCGAGTTCTCTTCGAAGTCGAGAGCCACTGCTGACTATCACCTGAATTGACATTATTTTGTCACGATAAGAGGATGTTTCGGACCTTGACAGATCCCATATCCGCGTCTTCCTTCTTCGTGAGATTCTGTACCATCGCAGGGTAAGTGAGGAGGAAGGTAGGCTGGAGATAAGAGGTTGATCAGTGAGTAACAACACAGATTGGTGCTTGAATAAAGAAACAACCTTGTACTCCTCCACCATCCGCAGCAGTTCATTGGGATCAGCAGTGAAGTGGATGACAGCGGGGAGTCCTTTGAGAAGACAGACGTTGAGATAGAGGAAACCCATGAGATGGAAGAAGGGAGTGGGCAGGATCTGGTGCTCCTGCAAATCGCATTTTGATTCACATAATCACGACAACCAACCACCTTGAGCAAATCTTCAGAAGCGACTCCCACTGCAGGAAGGGCCTCTTTGAGGATGAATCTGCAATTGATCTTTGATCTTCTGCCTCTATCATTGTGCAACCTCGCATAGATCTCGGCTGCAGCCAGTAGCGATCGATGGGTGTGGAGAACTCCCTTCTGAGCGCCCGTCGTGCCAGAGGTGTAGTAGATGATGGCGAGAGAATCGATCGAACCGCCTGCAGATCAAGGATATTATAACAATTCAGTCTGCGGAGGTGAAGCTTACCGAGTTTCTCGCTGTTCACATGCTCGTTCTCCTTGGTCTCTTCCATGACGTCGAAGTGAATCTCGCAGTCGAGTGAAGGGCGAGCACAGACGATCAACTGAAGAGGTTAATATCAGTATTTGCTGTATCAAATGAGAGTTGAATCTCACTCTGATAGCAGGACATCCTCTCGCTGCTCTCATCACCGTCTTCAGATGGGTCTGCGTCGTGAAGACAACGGTAGTGTCAGAGTCAATCCACTGGTAGCGTAGCTCGTCTACAGAGATAGATGACTAAACTCTGCGAATTGCTGCATGAAACTGACCAGCATTGAGGAGAGTGCTCGATCCGACGACCGTTCCTCCACACGACCAGATGCCGAGATGAATGATAGGGAATCTGCGGAAGCGAGATTGCATGGCTAATGATCTCATATTAACGAACTCGATGGAATTGGACATCATCATGGCAGCTCTGTCTCCACTGCAGAAGGAGTGAGTACGGAGGAAGGAGGACGTCTTCTCCACCTGAAGAAGGGTGAGATGACGTTGATAGGATAATGACTGACCTCCTCGAAGAGGCGACTGTAGGAGATGCTGCGCACTTTGCTGGTCTCGTCATACTGAACGAGATATTTTAGCTATTGGAGAAGAAGAAATAGACGTGACTAACCATAGCAACGTCGTAGGGCCTCTTGGCTGCATTGTCTTTCAGTGCAATGAGAATACGGCTGGTGAAGGCGGAATCCATTGGGTTTCTGAAGCTGAGACAATATTTGAGAAGGATCAGATATTGAAATAACAGTTATTCTTGGCTTACCACAACCCATTGGGCAGTTAAATAGTCTGCCATTGCAGGGCAGCTCCGCCCATTGAGTGCACTGTAGACAGAAATGGTCGTCTCCTCCTTACGCATGGTCTCTTCGGCTGCAGAGCACTCATAGAGACAGAAGATTGTAGAGATCCTGATCCGCACCCTCCCTAAAAATTTCTGCAGCAACCAATGTACAGTCATGTGAGTAGATCTGCTGATGAGGAAGGAATTCTGCAAATATATTTTTCAGCTACACCTTGAATCATGATAGCGAACTGTGCGTTTTCTAACGATTTCAGAAAACGAGAATCACGATTTGCACATCTGAAACGCCGTTTACAACCCTAAACCGTTGCGTCGAATTTGAACGCGGAGTGTGATGTTGAATTTTGCTGATTTGATTAGCTGTTTACAACAATGTTTACAACTGTGCTGCTAAGAATTGGGTATGTTGACACGTGCACGATCATCCAGAAAGATTTTTGCGAATTCATAACTCAATTCGCAACATCCAAGATGATAACGAACTCATGTGATCAGTTCTGCTGAAAGGAATAGATTGGACACACAACAGATACGGCAAGTCATAGTGCATCTCAGAAAAATGTTGCGCATTCGATTGCATGATTCCTTTTTTCGCATATCTAATTCGGCATCGAATCATGTGGTGCATAACTGAACTGCAGTGAACCAATGACCATCACATATTGAATTCACCAGTGATTAGATGAATGAAGCAGATGAAACATGGAATCCAGCAAATACATGAAGTTGCTTCTACAAGCTTCATTGTGAACAAATTATCACGACTCGAGGGGTCGTTCTAGCTCGTGTCTAATACCGATCATTATCCTTACTTTTCGATGTACGCAACCTCATTCATCTAATCAGTCCGATGCTTTGTGAAAGAATAGCATCGGGTAATCCTAAAAACAAGCTTTTTTAAATTCAGAATTTCTTGAAATTATCTCATTAGCTTGAAATTGTGAAGTTAGATTGTCCATCCGAGACGAAGCTTCACAATAATAATCCAGACATTCCAATCTCATTCCAGTCTTGACCCTCAGTTGGTCTGCACCCTATCCGAAAAAGTCGAATGCACTTTCTGTTATTCTTACACTCCTCATTTTTCACCCGAGAGGGCAACCCGAAAAAGGACCCTGTCTCGAGACACCACTGTTTCCATTTTTCGCCTTTGCCCTTTTGCTAACGAACAGGTCAACTGTTGCGAATCACGGTTCAAAGTGGACGGTTGCAGAGAGAAGATTGATAGCTCTGCCCTTTCCACTTCTCTCCGTGAGAAGAGTGTGTCAAATGAGTAGGGGTTCGCGCTTCCCGTCGATATCAAGGCCGTAATGGCACTCAATGGTGCACTTCTCTGCTTATCTCGGCTCGAAGTCGGTTAGTAAGAGCAGTGGACGTATAAAACCTAGAGAGTCGACAGAGATTTCACCCGATAACCGAGAATGGTTCGTATCGAGTCGAGTGCCTTTACTTCTCTTCATCCCAATCCTACTGAACAGTGGCTTATGGAACAAGCAAAGGCATCAGGTAAGACAGCCTTTCTTCTTTCATAAAATAATCCAAATTCCAGGAATGAGCAATCCACTCGACGTTTCATTCGCTGAGCACTTGGATTCCATTGATCCTCTCTCCGATCTCAGAAGCAAATTCGAATATCCACTCAACAGAACCCTTCCTGATGGCATGCTTTCTCACTGTTATTCTTGCAACGTTTTGTAGTTTCAGTCGATTTTGGTCTCTGTGAGCCCAATGAGGAGTCACTTTATCTCTGCGGAAACTCCCTTGGCCTGATGCCAAAAGCAACCAGAAGAGTAGTCAATGAATTCATGGACCGATGGGCCGGAGAGTCAGTGATTTTGTAAGAAATAACGAGGATGATGCAATTCAGAGGCGTCTTCGGTCATTTCTCCGAGCCTTCCCCATGGACAAAATGTGATCAGGATGTAGGTATTTCTTCAGTTGGCTTTGGAATAACGTGACGTCATTTCAATATATTTGATTTGCAGCTCTCCAAATCCGTTGCAAAATTCGTCGGAGCTGAACCAGTTGAAGTGGCTCTAATGAACGGACTCACTGTCAACGTGCACATCCTTCTGGTATTCACTGGTTTGGTTACCTGAAGACGGTAGAGCTTTTCACTTCCAGGCTTCGTTCTACAATCCCACTGCAACTCGCCACAAGATCCTACTCGAAGCTCACGCTTTTCCTTCTGATCACTACGCAATTGAATCACAGATGAAATTGAAGGGATTCGATCCAGAGACGAGCATGGTTGGTCAACATCTCTCAATTCTTATGCAATTCTAGTCCTTCCAGTTGTTCGTTTCCCCTCGAGAAGGGGAAGATCTTATTCGTACCGAGGATATTCTGAGAATCATCGAGGAAGAGGTTGAATTTCGAAATGAATTTGAGTTGAAGCATATTCTCTTCAGGGAGACTCAATCGCTGTAGTGTTCCTCTCTGGCATGCAATATTACACTGGTCAACTGTTCGAAATCGAGAAAATCACGAAAGCAGCGCAGGCAAAGGTTAGCGTCCTTATCAATGAGAGATCAATGAATCAACTGATTAGTTTCCTCCCATTCTCCTAATCTCTTGCATCACCTCATTCCATTTCAGGGCAGTTTAGTTGGATGGGATCTCGCCCATTGCTACATCAATGTTCCCCTCCATCTCCATGATTGGAATGTCGATTTCGCCGCTTGGTGCTCGTACAAGGTAATTACTTACTTCACAGTTCCACTGCCTCAACATTTGCTCCTCTGATGCGACTGAATTTATTTCTTCAGTACGGTAGCACTGGACCCGGAGGATTGGCTGGAATCTTCGTTCATGAACGGTACTTTATCAATCGCTTCTCAATGTCAGTTATAAAGTTCAATTCTTAGATACGCCAACGACAATCGCGATAGAATGGTCGGATGGTGGGGACACAAAATGAAGACACGATTCCTAATGGATAATAGTAAGTGGCCTGATTTGTTCACTGTTTCATAGTTCCTGATGATCATGTATTGTATTATTTCATCGAATATTCCAGAAATCGAATACGAAGAGGGAGCTGCTGGCTACCGTATCTCGAATACTCCTGCGATGCTTGTGATGCCATTGATCGGATTCATTGAGGTACTACACATGGCAGCTTTAGTGGTGTTGTTTCTTTGTTATGAATTCCAAACAAAATTGTATTGCACCTTCACGTCCCGATGGTTCCGATGAAGCCTAACTATTTATCACACCTACAATCATCCCAATTGCAGACCGTGGAAGGAGTAGAGCTTTCCGAATTGCGAGAGAAGAGTATCAAACTCACTGGATACCTCGAATTACTCATCGAGTTAGTATTTTGGACTGGCGTAAAGTAGATTGTGATCTCATCTCAGACACTTCTTCTCTCCTTCCTCCTCGTTCCGTACTTCCAACAAGATCTCATGTGAATCGATTACTCCCAAAGATCCGAATCAGAGAGGATGTCAACTGTCTCTCAAGTGAGCTAATCGCAACTGTTTCATAAAACCTCAATTATTCTCAGGTTCAACATCGGAATCGATCGCATGTACAAGGAACTCGTGAAGAGAGGAGTCGCTGTGAGTTACCTCAATCGATAACGTCTCTCAATACCGTATCCCTTCAGGTCGACAAACGGTATCCCTACATCATTCGAGTTGCTCCTATTCCTATGTACAATACGTTCGCCGATGTCAGGAGATTCATTGACGTGAGTTTCCTTCATACCATAATCTTACAGTGACCCCAACTACCTTCAGGTTCTCATCGAAGTAGTCAGTGTCATCGATCGTCAATAAGCTGCAATAACTTCCTCGAAATACCTCGTAAAACAGAATGGTTTCAATCTAATTCTGGCACTTTTATTCAACACATGAATAAAGTATTTTACAATAAACAACCGCCCAAGGAATCTGTACATGAAATAATGTGTGTAGCATTTGTATAGTATGTACAAGTGAGGCCATCAGTGATGATCACATCTGAGCCAGAAGGTTGAGCTCCTGTCTCAGCATCTTGCCAAAAGGAGATCTAAATGAGAAGCATTAACGAAAAAAGGAATAATTCACCGTGGAATCTTATCGATGAATCGGACTCCTCCAGTGATGAACTTGTAGTCGGAGAGTTTCTCTGGAAATGCTGATGTGCAATACCTCAATAAGAAAACTGGAACCTGAAACAACTTTCTCCACTTCTTCAGCAGTTAGGGAACCATCTGCTTTCACGACGTACGCTCGGAACAACGATTCTCTCTGAATGAAATAGAACCGTTCTATCGGAATTCCCTAATTTCTCAACCTCCTCATGGGGAATTCCGACAACACCCACATCAGCAACCTTCGGGCAAGTAAGAATGGCATCTTCTATCTCGGATGGAGAAACCTGATCGAATACCTTTTTTTTCATAAAAATGTCTATGATTATTACCTGCGAGCTAACGTTATTGTGGTTCACTTTCATCATCTCCTTCATTCTACCAACAATATGAAGCTGGCCCAGCTCATCCGTGAATCCGATGTCTCCTGTTTTTAGTCACTGTTTTGTCACACTAGACCAGATGTCCCTTACCTGTACTGATCCATCCATCAGAGTCGAATAGCTGTTGAGTACTCTCCGGACGATTGAGATATCCTACGCATTGAGGAGCCCCCTTCAAGAAGACTTCTCCACGTTCTCCTTGCTTACACGGCTCATGTGTGTCCATGCTGATTATCTGGACACAAATCGTTCAATCACAAATGAAAATCCTTTGAAAATACCTTCTGACGGTACATGGATGAGACGACACCCGCAGAGGAGTTGTATCCCTTGTGGAAGAGTACAGGAAGATGGCAGAACGAGAGCTCGGTCAATCCGTATCCTGAGGGTAGACTTTCCCTAACGTTTTTATCTAGAAAATTGTACCTTGAACGAC
The DNA here is from genome assembly GCA_900490845.1 of Pristionchus japonicus. Classification (NCBI taxonomy): domain Eukaryota; kingdom Metazoa; phylum Nematoda; class Chromadorea; order Rhabditida; family Neodiplogasteridae; genus Pristionchus; species Pristionchus japonicus. The sequence continues at coordinate 430,073 of LS490420.1, forward strand.
ATAGTCAACATGGGGATATCGACGGAGAAAGACGTCTGCCGCTGCCTCCCTCAGAAAAGATCCGCTGCTTACTATGAGCTGCAAGAACTTAGACCATCTATTGTTCATTCAACCAACATACCTTGACTGATTGGAGGTTTGCATTCTCCTCCTTCGACAGATACATCACCATTGCTGGATGGCCGATAATATACGATGGCTGAAGACTACTTTCAGACAAAAGATGCATTGCATCCAATACCTTATATTTCTCAATGCATTTGAGAAGTGCTCCATCCAGAAAGTCCTTCAGCATGACGATAGGTGATCCATTGAGGAGGAAAGCATTGAGAATAGTGAAACCCATGAGATGGTAGCTGGGAGTGGTGAGAAGTTGATAGTTCTGAATGGAGCCCGTGTTCACACCTACTTCGAAGAAATAACTTGCCTGAATTATGCCGCACTCATTCAGTCCGAGAGCGGGATAAATCTCGTGACGCCAGTGACTGTAAAACCAAATGTCTGCTTCGAATACGAGTAAAGGCATAAGACAGCAGTCATACCTGCGGACATTCTCAGCAGCAGCATGGAATGATCGATGAGTGTGGAGGACTCCTTTTCGAAGTCCAGTTGTTCCCGAAGTGTAGTAAATGAGAGCAATGTCATCGAGATGGGCTGTTTGAGAGATATATATTCACAAAACCTCTTTCAAGATTTACCCTCGATGTGTTGACCATCAATAGCGTGGTTGACAACTGCTTCAAAGTCAATAATTCCTTTAGGTAGTGCTGCAGAAGTATTTCGAATACAAATCACTTTCTACAACATAATTAATTTTCGAGCAAACTGTTTCCATTTTTAAAACCTCCACAGATGGGCAGTTCTCGATAACATCGAGGATGGTAGGAAGATATTCTTCAGTCGTCACGATTATCTTTGGAGTCGAATCGAGAAGCTGATACTGCGTTTCGTCTGTGAAGAGCATATTTTCATGTAAAAAAAATAACACTACTCAATTCACGATATAAACTACGAACGAGCTTTGAATGCGGTGCTAGACCCGACAATAGTTCCACCAGCAGACCAAATTCCGAGATGAATGATGGGAAATCTAAAAAATAGGCAGTGAAGAATTGGTCAGAGCGCGCTCAACGTACTCAATTGTGTTACGAATAGCGATCACAGCTCGATCGCTTCTTCCGAATCCAATTGATCGAAGAAAGGATGCTGTTGCTAGCACCTTGAATACCATTTTGACTATTTGAAGTCACGAATACAGCTTACGCGAGTATAGAGCTCGACATTTGTTAGCTTCCTCTCCTTATTCGACTCGTCAATCTGATATTAATTTTAAAGTTCGCCAATAATACTCTCAAAACCCACCACGACAAAGCTAGAGGGGTAAGCTTTAGAATTTTTCTCCAGAGAACCTAAGATTCTGCCAACCAGAGGCTCTCCTGGTTCTGCCACCGGAGTGCAGGGAGAATGGAAAGGTTTCTGGGAAAATTGATAGATTAAAATGGCAAAGAAAGGCTCACATACATCATCCAAAGATTTCTTCCATTGAGAGAGATATTCGGAGTTCTGAGAAACCGGCCAAAAGCGATCACAGCGCAACATTTCTGCGTTGTTATAATTGTCGCCTCGTGCCTTTTATACCACCGATGGCGATTTTATTTCGCGAACAATCCATTCAAGCAAGACCATTCTAAGAAAAAAGCGGAAGCGGCACACGAAAACATTAGTCAGGAGAATAAGTACGGTACTCAATAGGAATTGTTGCGACACAGCTCTCTTCATTAACTCCCAAAGCTAACTATGTTTGATCTTTTGGCGCAAGTGTGTTGAAGCTAATCAGAGTGTCTTGCGAAGGAATGGAACAACTCTGATTTGTCACTGTCGAGCTACTCGAGATGGGATCTGGTACTCAACTTTACATGTGGGATAGAATGGGACAACATTTCACAAATTTCACAATTATAACATAAGCAAGGCTGACATTTTCACTCGAATGTAGACAGATTATTCGATGTAAGGCAGTATGTGAACTCACAAATACGAGTCAATGTTCTTTCCAGAGGGTATATTTTGTGTCTCCAAGTCAAGTCAAGCGTGTAATTTGTTGCTTTGCGTTCACAAAAAGAGCATGTATGTCAGCTACATTCTACAAGATAGATTTAAGAGTGCTTCCTTTCACACTCCTCCACAAGTCATGCGGTCTAATGAGTGTTGTTAGATTCCGCATCGGACGAAAAAGTGCCTTTTTATTCTTAACTTCACCACTAATTCGCATGATGCTGAAGTCACAGTTTCATTAGTGTACTTTCGGCAAATGTCACATGCCGTACCATCCCACTTTAACATAAAAATGCGCCGAATCAGCTGCGCTATCATCTGCTCGAGAAAAAACAGACGAAAAACTTCATTGTTCATTGCACGATACACACGATTATATTGCACAACAGAGAGTATAGCGTACACTTAAGCAAGTTCAATAGAGAGTATTCGGCGATGGAAGCGTAGAAACAGTTGATGAGAGTGGAAGGATCTTTCTGATTGGCCAGAAGAGCAACTTCCGCACTCGCTCAGAACACAACACTAGGGCAACCGAGTTACCGTAGGTTGCCAAGTTGTGTGTATAGATGTACTGAAAATATTACGTGTTGTATCGCAGACCCAGCACTGGACTCACGCTGGATTTGAGGAACATATCGACGTCTTCCAATTGATATCCGGCGACGAATATCCAACTAGCTTGATGAACAGCTTTGATGAAATGGCAGATAGTGCAAGAGACAACGATAATAAACATGTTCCGCTGTTGCCGAACGATTTTGTGACGGGTCTGATCCTTCATTGATTACAAGGACAAGTTCAATTCGAGGGTAGATATGTATTTCCTACCTCGGAATTCTGAGTGAGCTTGTATAGCTCTCTGCTGGTGAGTGCAGTGAATACTATTGAATGGAAAATATAGTAAATGTAGAATGCACAATTGATTGGTTTGTCAACCTAGATATTTCGTATAAGACCATGTTATGTTCACTTTCCTTATGACTAACCAGAACGCAAGCTTTGTCCAAGTAGTCAACCACTTGGATTCCATCTGACTCTTTGTAGACAATTCCACAGGTCGCAATGAAAGAAGATCGCATCCCTGCAGGAATAAACTGGACGATTGCGAGGAATCCGAGAATACGATTGCTCCAAGCCTGTGAAAAAGGATTATAATGGTCAATGGGTATGGACAACCGTCTCATTGAGATGGGCGCTGCGCAGAACAACGTAGCGGTGAGTCGCAATGATGCCCTTTCCGATGGTAGAGCCAGTCACTCCAAGGACGTTCATCATCTGTAAAGTATAAATGTCAAGGAATTATTGATTTCACTCACATATCCGAGTTTGTACAGCCAGGCCGTCTGCGGTGTGTGAGTGAATCGCACGGCGACGACTGTTCCGATGACAGAGATCATTGCGTAAGCTCCTGTTGAAGAATTGGAAGCGCCGAAAAGATTGCAACTAACCCGTGATCAAGTACAGCAGGAAGAAATGGGATTTGAAATACTCCTGCTTCGTGAATGCAATTCTTAACAGGAGGTAAGAATTCGCGACGAACAGTACTCCATCAATAATATTCTCCAGAACTGGGCCCATCTGACTTATTTGCTGAATTGTATAGGATTCGTTCGTTTTCGGAACTAAAGCGGAGAGAAACCACCAACCACACGTGAAATAAGGTGCAGTCCTGCGGAAACTCCTCGTTATCTCTCAATTTACGTTCTCCTTACCTCCAAAAACGCCTTCGTTATCTCGTTATCGGATACTTCAGGGAGTCCCGAGAAGCCACAGCACTTTTTTGGATGCCTTCACGTAGAGGACCTGATCTCTGTTTGCAATTTTAGGAAATAATGTAGTTTTATATATGGTATTTCGTCATTCTTGCATCACTAAGTCACTATTGCAAACGTGACATTGACCACTGGACAGGTACAGTGCACAACACAATGTTGCGATGGTGAAACCGTTAGAAGGTTTTGCTAGATCTATCAATCTCTTGTCTCTGACGAGCGGAGAAAAATGCTAAACGGTTTGTAGTGCAGAGCGATTTCTAACTCACACTGATCATGGCAAGTGTAATTTCATGGAAAAGGGGGGAGGGTGTACGGAATCTGTTAATAGTTTAGCGATAATAAGCGCGGATTGGGCTTAGATGAAAACGAAGTGGGAAATGGAAGGCAATATTTCCAACTAATCTTCGAAAAGATAGCTCCTGAAGAAACTAGGTCGGATGAGAACCTTCGGATAAGTACCGACTGAATGAGAGCCTCATGAGGACGAGAGACAAGATTTATGTAATAAACGGAATATGCAAATGGTTCTCGTTCTCATCCGACGGTTCTCCTTCGGCCTAGTACCCGCTTGAAAACTAACAGAAGAGAGAAAAATGCACCTCACTTCCCGATGTTGAGGTACAGTATGGCTACTGAGTTCAGGAACATGATTCTGCCCGATCACATTCAAATGACGATTGTCCGATTCCGGAACGATGCCATTTGCGTGAGATAAGTACAGACTCTCTCCATATCACATGTTCTACCACCGGTAATAACATGGCGAGGTAATACATGGAATAGTGAGATCCAAACTATTTCTTATTCGCCCACATGATCCGCGGGCCATTCCGTCGGCTGAACGAACAATCATACTAATGGTGCAAGCGAAAAGGGAATGAGAAATGTTGAAGGATTTCTTCACTTGAGGACTCTGGTTATCTATTTTGGTCGCTCGAATCGATGGAGAAGTCCTCTTCTGAATGACTTGGGAGAAGCAGAAGAGTGGAAGAGAGAAAGGGGCTGTGTCCAGCAACTGCCGTCTAGACGCCATTTCTGATCGAAAGAAATACATAGTCTCGTGAATGACGCTAGTTTCAGCGTTTATAAATATCTAGATTCTGCTGCAAACCCTTAATATCTTCTGGAGAAGGATATCCTCCGGTCTACACACATAATATGATCTGTTCAGCTAAGGACAATCAACTAATTATTTCTGATGAGCACTTTCTGGTGCAAACTCTCTTTTGCACTGAACTGATTGCCTTGAACGAATGGTGATGAAAGCGATTCAAAAGAAACACCGTTCATGAGTCACTTCCTTCAGCTCACATGTTCAACAAAGAAATGGGAGAAAAACTAACAGCGACGAACGCAATGCATATAAATCAACTTAGTATTCGCCACTTTTGCAGAGAGCATTCTCATCCTTTGCCTTTCTATCGGATGCTTTGCAGATCGACTACGATTTTTATATATTTAATATTTCGTTGTATACAAAAATTCAATAAAACACGCTTGTGAGTAAACCCATCAGTGTATCAGTGGTTTGGTTTACTGAGGTAAGCACAGAAAACTTGATGGCATCCGTATGGATCGGTGATGACCTTTCATTGACATTTTGTAATTCAGATCTTAACATGCTTATCATTCCTTCTCAAATATCAAATATTTCATTAGTTCTTCAATTAACTAGTGGATGGCAGTGTGTGGAGATAAGATCGCGAAATGTTCGTGCGAAAACTTACCCCTCCTTTTTGACGCTAACGCAGACAACTTGCTAGGTAGTACGAAGAAAATTTTGAAAAAAAGCTAACTCAGTGATTTTTTGAGTTCTTCACTCTGATGATGCAAGTGCTGAAAACACGATAAAAGGCGTATGAATCGGAATGAATCCCTTTTGTGCATGTTTGTTGCGGCTTTTTCATAATCAACAATGATACATTTCAGCCATGTCTTCCACTGATGCGATGGCTGAATCTGATAATGAATGGCGCTTGAGAACGCCTTCAAGTCAACTGTTTACCCTGGACTTTCTGAGAACTGCTATAGGTGATAATATTAAAACTAACGAAAAAATTGGAAACTTTTTTTCAGGTTCTGTCAACCCATATGATATGTCAGTAGCAGAGCATCTTGACTCCATCGACTCCATTTCTCATCTCAGAAGCAAATTCGAGTATCCACTAAACAGAACCCTTCCTGATGGTATGAATGCTTTCACTATTCTCCAACCTCGAGTAATTTCAGCCGACTTTGGTCTTTGCGAACCCAACGATGAATCACTTTATCTCTGCGGAAACTCCCTTGGCCTGATGCCAAAAGCTACAAGAAGAGTAGTCAATGAATTCATGGATCGATGGGCCGGAGAGTCAGTGAATTTGAGTAGGAATAATGAGGATGATGCAATTCAGAGGCGTCTTCGGTCATTTCTCCGAGCCATCGCCGTGGACTAAATGTGATCAGGATGTAAGATCCATTGGTTTTAAATAGTTGCTAAAAGTATGATTTGCAGCTCTCCAAATCCGTTGCGAAATTTGTCGGTGCTGAACCCGTTGAGGTCGCTCTAATGAACGGACTCACTGTGAACGTTCACATTCTTCTGGTATTCACTAACTAACTCGAAAACCCGTAGGCACATTCACTTCCAGGCTTCATTCTACAATCCCACAGCAACTCGTCACAAGATTCTACTCGAGTCTCACGCTTTTCCTTCTGATCACTACGCAATTGAATCACAGATGAAACTGAAGGGATTCGATCCTGAGAACAGCATGGTAGTTAACGTCTCTAAATTCTTCAGCAATTCTAGCCCTTCCAGTTGTTCGTTTCTCCTCGAGAAGGGGAAGATCTCATTCGCACTGAAGATATTCTGAGAATTATTGAGGAAGAGGTTGGATTTCGAAATGAATTCGAGTTAAAACCTATTCTCTTCAGGGAGACTCAATCGCTGTATTTTTCCTATCTGGCATGCAATATTACACTGGTCAACTGTTCGAGATTGAGAAGATCACTAAAGCTGCGCAGGCAAAGGTTAGCGTTCTTATCAGTTAGAGATCAGAGTATCAAATGATTAGCTCCATCTCATTCTCCTAATCTCTTGCATCATCTCATTCCATTTCAGGGCAGTTTAGTTGGATGGGATCTCGCTCACTGCTACATCAATGTTCCACTCCATCTCCATGATTGGAATGTCGATTTCGCCGCTTGGTGCTCGTACAAAGTAAACCCCTTTTTACTTCAGAGTTCCTTAGCCGTGTTGATGTGAAATCTTTGTAAGATTGATCTCCATTACAGTACGGCAGCACCGGACCAGGAGGATTGGCGGGAATCTTCGTTCATGAACGGTATTTTGCCGATTCATTCCCCTATTTAATGTTCAATTCTCAGATATGCCAACGACAATCGCGATAGAATGGTCGGATGGTGGGGACACAGAATGAAGACCCGATTCCTCATGGATAATAGTGAGTGCAACTTTTTGATAGTTTAGCATTTTATCAGTCTCAAGCTGAACTCCTTCAAACTCGAACCCTCTCAGAAATCGAATACGAAGAGGGTGCAGCTGGCTACCGTATCTCGAATACTCCTGTGATGTTGGTGATGCCATTGATCGGATTCATTGAGGTACTGTACCTCACATGTTAAGTGTTGTTTCTAGGCAATGACTTCCGCACTAAATTAGATCCACTTCCTCCTATCGATTTTGATGTGAAGATGAAGCATGACCCCCACATTCAAGAACAATTCCAATTGCAGACCCTGGAAGGCGTGGAACTATCCGAATTGCGAGAGAAGAGTATCAAACTCACTGGATATCTAGAACTACTCATCGAGTTAGTAGCAATGCGCAAAAAAAGTTTAGATTGGTATCTCATCTCAGACACTACTTCTCTCCTTCTTCTTCATTCCGTGCTTCCAACAAGATCTCATGCGAATCAATCACTCCCAAAGATCCGAATCAGAGGGGATGCCAGTTATCTCTCAAGTGAGCTAATCCCAACTGTTTCATAAAACCTCAATTAATCTCAGATTCAACATCGGAATCGATCGCATGTACAAGGAACTCGTGAAGAGAGGAGTCGCTGTGAGTTACCTCAATCGATAGCCTCTCTCAATACCGTATCAATTCAGGTCGACAAACGGTATCCCTACATCATCCGAGTTGCTCCCATTCCCATGTACAATACTTTCGTCGATGTCAGGAAATTCATTGACGTGAGCTCCCATACTACCGTAATCCTACCGTAACCCAACTACCGTATTCAGGTCCTAATCGAGGTTGTCAGTGTCATCGATCGTCAGTAAGCTGCAATAACTTCAATACCTCATCACAATAACATTTATTCAATAAACTTTCTGCTCATTACAAGGACCCATATGTGAAACGACGAACAACAGAGTGCAAAACGATACAATCGAGTGTTAGATATTCGAGGGGTGAGATCAACTTCCTTCTTTCTTCTCCTTCTCTTCTCTCACCAACCAGAGAAATCCGACAGTGTATTCCTCACCATCTTCGCTTTCTTGTGTGTGGAGATGGCGGGGCCGGGAATGGAGGAGGACGGACCTTGCGGGTCCGCCTGCAAGGACATCATTAACACATTAACTCAATTAATTAAGAAAATAAGCTAATTAATAAAAAATAATACAAACCTGTGCCCTCTTGAGCTGCGGGTTGATATACTTGCCGACGCCCGTGCTGAATGCCTGCAAGAATCCTTGTTATTGATTGAACAGACCAATATTGAGCACTTTCGAAACACAAATTCCCTCTCACCTTTGGCTTCGCTGCCTCTTTCCTCTTCTCTTCTGCTTCCTTCTTGCGATCGCCTGCAACAATGTTATTTAGCAAAGTCAAAAGCATCACCCAAAACTGATCTTACGTTTTTTTAAAATCTTCTATTACAAAAAATCAAAGATCAAAGATCATTCCCCTCACCAGCCGTCAACTCCGCCCTCTCCTTATCGATCTCCGCCTGCGCCTCCTCGAACGGATCCACGAAGACCTGCGAGATGAAGGATTAGCAATATTACAAGAAGTATCGTTCGGAGTAGAATTGTCGGAATCGTGAATACTCTAAACATAACCAAATTGTGAAACTCACATCCGCTCTCATGAACGTCACGTCGTTCACCGGCCGATCGCCCTCCACCTCTTCCTGCAATGCAAAAAATTCAATTATTAATTTAAATCTAGTCGTATATGTTTATAATGCCATGCAACTGAGAATGATCAATCACACTCGACCCTTCATCATAACTGCACCAATCGCAACTCGAAACACACCTTCTCAATGGACAGGAGCGAATCCAGCCCTCCCACAACTCTCCCGAAGATGGTGTGCTTCTTGTCGAGGTAGACGCATGGACGGAACGTGATGAAACTGAGAATTATTTCATTGATTTGTGGTATGAAGCAACTCAAAGCCGCACACAATACGATATAAAACAAAACTGACAATTGACTTCCATTCGAGTTCGTTCCCTTATTGGCCATCGACAGAACTCCTCTAGCGTCGTGAGAGAGACCCGGACCGAATTCATCCTGGAAATGCAAAGATAGCATTACTCTAGCATGGATTTTCGTTATTGAGAGAGAAGACCATGAAACTCCAATCAACCAATGACACTTCTCACCTCGAATGGTTTTCCCCAGATGGATTCTCCTCCCTTGCCCGTTCCCGTCGGATCTCCACCTTGCATCTGGAATAGAACTTCGTTAGATAAAAACACTATTAATTGTAATCATCAAACAACAACAAAATTACCAAAATCAGCTGATTTTGTACGATATAACTGAATACTCACCATGAAGTTCTTGATAATCCTGTGGATGGGCGAGTTGTTGTAGTATCCAGTGCGGCAGTGAGTGATGAAGTTCTCGCATGCCTTCGGGGCTATCTGAGAATTAATTAATTAATTACAATCAAAATCTCGTAATCACCAAGTTCTTTAGCAGTAATGCAATGAAATGAATATCATACCTTGCAGTACAATTCGAGATTGATGGCGCCGTGATTCGTGACTATCCGCACGTAGCCATTCTTCTTCACTCGACCATACCTGCAATCAGCAGAAATTGAGATTACGGTAGCTACATATCTTGATAAAAATAGATTAACAGGCACTCTTTCAAAGCCCTTCGAACAACTAATAAATCCGAATCAAATCCACTCACGTATCCCTCCTCTCACCTCACAACATCATCATCCAGCACTGCCGCCTTCTGCTTCGTGATCGGATCCATCGCTGTCGACGTGAATCCCATTGACACCTGTCATTTCCATGTAATTCATAACTTATAATATTCAAATCGAAGTTTCTGAGGTAACACTGAAAACGACAGATTATATGCCGTAATATGATGCCAATAAAACCCAAACCTCCCAGGGACCATCGAATCCATATCATTTTGCTCCTTGTTCCTTCTACAGTATCCTCACCTGTCCCTGACTGAAGTGTGCTGCATTGATAGCGTCCGCCGTCTTCTCCTCCTCCTTTTCCCACTGAAATAGATTAAGTTTTATACCGCCAAAAGAATCAGGATTCAGGATTGGACAACAACAACACAAATATACAACAGTTGGAGCTAATCTCCTTCTTTCTACTCACATTGGGTGCCACGTAGTCCTTCTTCAATGTCTCGAGTGTCGTCTTCGTCTCATTGTTCATCTTTCTGATGAAGAAAGCGGGGTTCTTCATCGCCTTCTTCTCTGCTGCGATTTGTTCCTGGATAGATTCATTATTTATTAGCTTTTGTTTATTAATAACCTCACTATTAACAACTGCTCACAGAAAGGCAAGATTAGACTCGTGAAATCGTTGATAAAGTATACCTTACCTTGGTCTTCAAGTCCAACTTCACGTGATGGAACTGCTCCATGTTGAACTTGTCAAGATTGGCGGGATTCTGAGGTACACAACCGATTGATCATTATTGAAATAAAATTAATCAACGAAAGGTCGCACGAAGCCTCACTCTAATTAGGACAAACTTGGGCACATGCATACCTGCAGATCGATGATATCCGTGCGGAGGAAGGGCTCATCGGTAAGGAGGTCCTGAAATAGGAGATTTTTGAAAAGGAAAGTACGTCAACAGTATTTGATCTTGTTAACAATGCGTCAACCGAGTAATACGAAAACGAAATAATAACACAACTAACACAACTAACCTTTAGATGGTTCCTCTTCAGATTCAGCTCGTACACCGACTCGTACGCGTAGACGTTGCCTGCGAGAGTAATTATATTGTAGTATAACTATTTAATTTCGAGCATCGATCTTAGGTGAGAAAAAAAACCCAATGCTAGGTCAACAGATAGATTAGAAGCTATAGTATAGTTTCAAAATACCATACCAGTGGGTTTGATGCAGACGACGTGCGACTGAGGTGTGAACACACGGAAGGTCACCGGGCAGCGGAAGTTGCCTGCAATTGAATTCAATAGACTTCAATGGAACGCATGCCTATTGCAAAGCTAATGCTAAGCCTGTCTATGAGAGAGGATAACTCGACAAGACTTTCAGGGTTCTACTTTGATAATAAACACACGATAGATCATTCGTGATAGAAACGTTGGAGGAGTATTTTTTTTTAAGGCGCTTACCTTCCCCGTCCTTGTTCAGTTTGAGCGCGATCAGATCTTTGACGGCCATTTTCGCTCCCGTGCACGGATTGACTCCATACTTCTTCAAATAGGGGACGATGGCTCTGTAAACGTGATCGTAGGCAATGTAAGGAAATGATCAATACAAATTGCTCACGAAAGTTCGAAGATATCTCCGGTCGGTGATGCAACTGGATCCTCGAATGGCAAAAGCGAGAGGGCGCAGTGAGAGAATGGAAGCCTCTTGAATTCGGCTCTCTTGATCCGTGTTCCAGTGTCTGTAAAATATTGGAAATAGAACAAGAGTCGAGTGAATGAGAAGGAGACAAACTGTTTCGCAAACAACAGGAAAAATATGCGTACCATCCTTGTGTCCTCCGATGTCTTTCCACTCTTTTGCCGTGAGGTAGAGCTTGTCACTCTGATGCTGCTTCTTTCCCATGACTGAAATATATCAATAAACATGCAATTCGAGCGAGAACAACGAATAACAAAATTAAACGAAAAACATGGTGTGGATGCGAAGGTAAATACGAAATCTCGCGATGAAAAGCGCACTCGCAGCGACACCACATTTTTACTGGAAGATTTTATTGATTGCTTTCTTGAAAATTCGATAATTACGATTTCCGAAATATTCGAAAAGTAAGCAAACACATAATCGACAAAGTACAGACAATAGAACCTAATTGAGGCACTTTCAGGATTCATATTGCTTTCAATTGTTTTCGTGCAGATGATAAATGAATCTAAAGGATCTCAGAACTCTCGAAAATGGAAGTCGACAAGTATCGGGATATTCATAACCAAATTGCTATGCCCATAACACATCATAAGAGTGACCCCCGATGCGCTCCACTTGAACTCTTGATCAGCCTGGGCATTCAGCTATTCACTTCTCTCAGTTTAGCGTCATTTTAATCTATTGTTTAGCTTTCATTTGTGTTCAATCAACTGTATTGTTTGAAAGATCATTTCATCAATCAGTTTGCTTCAAAAAATAACTCTATTGACCACTTACCACGCATCGACAGCATTTTTTTCTCTCTAAAAATCACTGTGATTTCAGATGAGTCATCCCACCAGGACTCATCCTTGGGCAATTCACCTCAACGTCCGAAGGGATTTCTCGATCACCAATAACTTGGAGGAGAACGATCAACATCCAGCTCCTCACAAATTCAATGATCGAAATCTGATTCTCGGTCCTGGATCAGATAGAGTTCTCACTGTGAGAGAGTGTATCACTCTCGAAGATGTGATCGCATTTCGAGAGGAAACAACTAGATTGCGACAGAAGAAGAAGATCCCTGAAGATATCTCATCACTGACCTCGAATCTGGAGAATCTTTCACTCAACAGGAAGAACTTTCGAGTCGTATACAGGTATTGGTTCCAATCGATGAAAGATTGAGTCGATATCGTTCACAGATACACCGATATAATCAAGGACGATGTACTTGCAATTCTGGAGGCGATTCACTTCGAGATCTTCATGCCAGATAGACCCGAGCTTCGGTTCATCACACTCCCTGTTGCACTCCTTCCTCCCGATTCTTGCGAAGGAGACTACTTTGAGGTGAACCATTTTCAGGATACATTTCACGCAATCTTCTCTCATTTGAATTACAATGCCAGAAATATTGATTGAAACGGTCTCTTTTTTTAGATCTACAAAGTGGAACACAAGAAGAAGATGGGATCAATGACAGTAGGAAAGGGCGTTTATCCTCTCTCTTGGACTGTCACTCAATTCTGTCGAGTTGAACGACAAGGAATCCCTGCAATAGACTACGTCTATGTGGCTGAAAAGATGAATGTGAGTAGCCTTAGCCCACACAGCAAACGGAATCGACATTCTCTCACAGGGGTCGGATGATCGAAAGGCAGTTTGTAATTGGACCGAGAATTTCATCATGCCTAGGCAACGCCGGTTCAATCAGACAGAGACAGATGAGGTAGTTGACGTAGAACTACCAGCAGCTAACATTGTATGTTCATTGTAGAACATGGAAGTGCACAGAATCTACGATGCGAGTCTCGCAGATACTAGTTCAGCCTGGATTTATCCCGTTGAACCTCCGAAGAATAGAGAAGAGTATGCGAAGCTGGTTGATAAAGTGAAAAGCACTTCCCATTATGCAGGAACATTCGCACAGGAGGTAAGAGATACTCATGTGCCAGGCAATGTTAAAGTTCTATTTCTAGATCTTCGTTCTTCCTAAAGTAGAGCAGGATCGAATCGATGATAGACTTGGAGAGTTCAACGAATTCAGCAAGAACATGCAAATGGCTGAACAGCACATGATCAGACTGTTCAAGTTGGGGTACGGAAAATTCAACGATTCTAATCTTTCATGGCATTCATCTTATTATTGCAGTGTTCGATTTCGTCAACTCATCACTCCTCCACAGAAAGAGAACGTCTTCGTCCAGAGCTTGAATCCTCCCAGACTTCAAGTGTATACCGGTTAGACAGAGATTGATGAAATGAAAGCACTTTCCCTCTTCTCAGAAGTCTTCTATTTGGATGCAGTCACTCTCCATCTCGAGGAGCAGAACATCAAATTGGCAGTGGATAACATCAAGAGAGAGAGCCACGGGAAGAGGAAGAACACCTTCATCTAGTGAGTTTAACTGGACTGAAGTGATCGAATCAATCTCTAACAGTTGTTCTCCATCTCCTGAACTGATGCTTCTGATGGGATCAAGACCGCCCAATTTCTGGATCGACGCGACTTTGCATGGAGAGGGAGCATCGGCTACTGAGAAATGTCTCGAGAAGATCGATAATCAGATATCGAAAGTTGAGCAGACAGGAGAAGTGAAGAAACACTTTTTGATCGACTCGGAGATTCCAAAGATGATTCAGTCCATGTACGGGAAGAACGTGAAGAGGGTAACTTACTGTGATACTGTGTCTTGGATATCAAACCTTTCAGGACAAATATCTAACAACTGGATGTTGTACTGTGCAAAAGAGTAACGGATCAGTACTGAAGTTGAATTCTCAGCAAACGAGAGCCATGGGAATCTACCACAAGATTGAGAGTAAGAATGGCGAAGATCATCTCTGTTCATTCAATACCTCCAGACTCCGGCTACTGTATTCTCTCTCCTCCTGGATCAGGGAAGACTACGGTAGCAGCTGCAATGGCTGCGTCGCTGATCAAAGATAAAGAGGCCAATAGGTGAGTTGATTGATTAGTTGCAGAGTTGTGCGCTTGAAAATCCTGGGGGTTGAGCAGTGTCAATTTCATTCAATCAATTCCAGACAAGGCAGTGTGCAGATGCTGTTAGCAGTTCAGAATGTAGCAGTGGAGAATCTGGCAATCGCCCTGAAGGCATTCGATGATGGAACGCTGAGGTGACCTTGATTATTAGAAATCGTGCGAAATAATAGCAACCTTTAGGTCGTACCGTATGCTATCTCGAGTGCGCATCGACCCTCAAGATACCACTCCTTATGATGTATTTGAGCACTTGCCTGACTACATGAGGTTGCATTATCTCATTGACATTTATTTATTTGCTACTCGTCCAGGTGGATGAAGAATGCGAAAACGAAAGATCTGCAAGATATGAAGAAATATTTTGAACTTGAAAAGAAGTGGAAAGCGAGAAGCAGTCTCAGTGCTAAGGAAAGTCATGTATGTTGAAAGGTACTCTGAACATTCATGCAAATCATTGAACAGGAACTCAACAATCTCTACATGCAATCGATGTTCAAAGCGAAGGGAATTCTTGAGAGATACATGCAGCCTGAGATTATCCTGTCCACTGTTGATCTCGCACTGTTCAAGCTGTTGGATGATGCTGAGAATGGAGTCAGAGGTACCATTTAGAACGCACAAGAACGGTTTCCTCAGTCACGCATCCTTCATTCATTTAGGCCAGTTCTGGGACGTAGACAGAATCATCATCGATGAAGCATCTCTCTTGACTGAATCAACGTTCTACTGTCTTGTTCGATGCTTTCCTAAAGCATCTTTCGTCCTCATTGGAGACGACAAACAATTGCCACCATTCATGTACGACCAGAAAATTCTCGGTCATGAGATCGCCGGTATGTTGGGTCTCAATTCAATACTACTACACATAGCGTTAAAAGTGATAGCGACGAATATATTTGTCAGGTCGAGCAGCCCTCAACGTTGCTATGCTTCGCAAGAATCTTCCCATCATCCAACTAGTCGAAGTCTATCGAGCACCTCAACAACTCGTTCAGCCATACAACAATCTATCCTATGATGGAACACTAGTATCTAGGAAGGTAAGAAGCGTCATCGAGTACGACTGAACATCAATTTTCTTTTAGAAAGAGCCACTCCGTCCACTGCACAAGGCGGGTCTCGTATCCGAGACTCGTCCCGATCTGTTACTAGTCGATATTCCCAAGGGGCATCAGAGGGGATCTCCGTCGCCATTCAATGAACTAGAGATAGAAGTGCTAGTGAGGTGAGATGAGTTCTGTGATGAATCTTCAATGACAATGATAACTCAGACTCCTCCGTATCTTCCCAAAATCAACTCATGATGACATCATGATCATCTGCCTCTACAAGGAACAGAAGAAGAAACTCCAAAGAAGACTCGGACCGGATTATGAGATTATGACTGTCGATTCGTCTCAGGTACCGTCTAGAAGCAATTATTCACTGACAATAATTTGATTGACAGGGCAAGGAGAAATCGATCGTGATCGTCCTTACAACACGAACTGAAAAGGATACGGACTTCTTCTCCAATCAAAATCGGTACGTATACTTGCAATTACATATATTCAAGGCACAAGTTACCTCTAGCATTTACAACATTCTCTTCCAGATGCACAGTTGCAGTCTCTCGCCATCAACGAGCTTTGATCATTCTTGGCAACAATTCTCTCCTTTCTCATCAACTTCCCTGGAGTAAAGTACTGGAAGATTTCACGAAGATCGAACCAGCTCAGATTCCCGGTTATTCGATGGAGCCGATACGAGCGAAGCCTCTCAAGAGCAAGAAGGCGCCAGTTCAGTCGAAGATGACGAAAGTTCCACTGAAGAAGGCAACGCCAAAGGCTATCAAGAAAGCGGTTCCTGCTTCGACTCCCAAGAAGGCGCAGGTTCAAACTGTGAAGAAGACTACACCGATTCAAGCGACAAAGAGCCGGTCTGAGACCATTCCTGTCCAAGCAACAGCTCCAAATCCAGTTCCGACCTCTGCTAAATCCACGAAGGCTCAACCAGTGCAGACACCGAAGAAGAAAGTGGCACCTAATCAGACTCCTGTCTCAACTCCCACTCGAGTCAAGACGGTTCTTGTACTCAACTCTGGAGTTGAAGTGCAGCAACAGAACAAAAAGCAGAAGAAGAAGGACGACGTGAAGGAAAAGAAGAATGAGAAGAAGTCTGGAAATGCTCCGAAGAACGGAAGTAATGAGCGAACTGTGAAGAGAAAGGAGAGAAGATTGCGAGCAAAAGCGAGGCTAGCAGATGGAGTACAACCTAATGTATCAGAGTAGAAGCAGTATGATACTGTCCATGCATCATAATTATAGGTTCTATCGATATCAAAATATAGACATCGAATTTGTTGTTGTTATTAGACATCGAGCTTGCATTTCTTGAAATTGTTGTCAGAGTATTTTCGAAAATTATCTTCGCTACCTCGAAGAATGAATACCTCTTCTTGCTGTGCTTTTACGTTTTCATCCGGTATGTTTGTCACTTGAACCCAATTCATAATCACAAATAAGTGCAATGCATTCTTAGGGAAAAAATTGTGTGATAAATCATATTCCTTTCTTTTGCAAAATATTTGATTCGCAAGTCAATGAAATGCGCATTCAGTCATTTTTTTCAGTCATCTTCGCCTAGAAGGAAAATGAGGAATCAAGATCAATGATAATAAACGATTAGGAACGCCCAGAAGGTATGTGTCGTCTCGTGGTTTATAGCTTTCCGATTGACTTCCGATCTCACTCGCCTGACGACAGGCACATCCGATCAGAGAGAGCAGCAAGTATCTGCTGGAAGGTCTCATCTAATTGCTTATTTCGAAATTCTCTGAAGGCATTGTTGAATACATTCACGGCAATAGTTCATTTATTGCAGGCACAATGCCTACCATCGGTGAACATCCCTGGACTGATCACCTCAACATTCGCAGAGATTTCAAGATCACCTGCAACTTTGAACAGTGTGATCAGGATCCAGCTCCTCACAAATTCAACGATCGAAATCTCATTCGATCCCCCGATGATAGTCGAGTCCTTACCATCAGAGAATGTATCACCCTACAAGATGTGATCGCATATCGTGATGAGACAACCAGATTGAGCAAGATCAAGAAGACTATTCCCGATGTCTCTTCATTGACTGCACAACTGGAGAATCTATCTGTTGACACGAAGAACTTCCAAGTCATTTATAGGTGAGTCTTTTCGTTTCCTTTGCATTTTATCGAAATTCAACTCTCAGATTTACCGACATCATCAAGAACAAGACTCAAGCAATCCTCGAGGCGATTCACTTCGAGATCTTCATGCCAGATCGACCTGATCTACGATTCATCGTCATGCCAATCACTCTTCTTCCATGGGATGCTTGCGAGGGAGATTACTATGAGGCAAGTGGAGCGTGTGACATATCAAATTGCTAAAGTTTAAAATATCATAAGTCCGAAATCTGCAGATCTATTCCGTCAAACACACTCCTCGAGTGTGCAACCTTACAATTGGACAGTACTACATGCTCTCCTTCACTGTCACTCAATTCGATCGAGTGGAGAGACACGGAACACCCGCTTTCGACTACATCTATGTTGCTGAGAAGGACTTAGTGAGTAGATTGATCACGCTTGTAGCTGATTGAGGTAATCCTTGCAGGGATCAGATGACTGCAAGGCAGTATGCAACTGGACTAGCAACTACATCATGCCAAGGCATCGTCGATTCAACAAGACTGCCACTGAGAAGGTACCTCTACATTTTACTTACATGACGTTCATAAGAATGTTCATAAGAACGGATGAAATTTCAGTTCATGGAAGTGCATCGAATCTACGATGCAAATCTCGTGGATACGAGTTCAGCATGGATTTATCCTGTTGAACCGCCAAAGAATAGAGAAGAATATTCAAAGCTTGTTCAACTTGTCAGCAGCACTTCACACTATGCTGGAACGTTCGCTGAGGAGGTTAGTTAGAGTGATTTTGGAATCATTTTTTTCAATAATCGAACATCTGTTTGCAGATTTCCATACTATCAAACAGTGAGCAATTCCGAATCGATGACCGACTGCGCGATTTCCACGAATTCAGCAAGAATATGCAAATGGCTGAACAACACATGATCAGGCTCTTCAAGTTGGGGTGGGTGATTATTTTCGGTAAAGTGACAATAAGTCAATTTACAGTGTGCGATTTCGGCAATTGGCGACTCCTCCTCCAAAGGAAAACGTATTTGTTCAGCACATTGATCCACCGAGACTGCAAGTGTACACTGGTTTGTGAAACAAAGTGCATTACACACTAAATTCATATTTGCAGAAGTGTTCTTCCTTGATGCAGTAACTCTGCATTTCGAAGAGCAAGACATCAAACTAACTGTTGAAAACATTAAAAGGGAGAATCAAGGCAAAAAGAAGAACACGTACATTCAGTGAGTCATCTTATTCATCAACAATCGATCTTCCAACGATCTCTTTGCAGTTGTGTCCGTTCACCCGATCTCGTTCGTCTCCTTGGATCGAGAAGAGACTATCTCTGGATAGATGCGACTTTCCATGGACAAGGAGGATCAGCCACTGAGAAGATTCTCGATAGAATCGATAGGGAGATGATCAGTGTGGAAGAGACGGGAGAAGTGAAACCGAGGTTTCTCATAGATGAACGAATACCGAATCTCATCCAATCCGTATATGGAAGAGGCGTTTCGAAGGTGAGGGTGACGAATGAAGTACTGAGAAACCGACCAGTTTCAGCACACGTTCTTCCACGAAGGATGCTACACTGTGAAGAAGAGCAACGGACAACTTCTGACATTAAATGAACAGCAGTCGCATGCTATGGAGATATACAACAAGATGAGAAGTGAGTCGGCAACTTCAATCAACATAAATTTGTATTTTACCAGACTCCGGTTACTGTATCCTCTCTCCTCCTGGATCAGGAAAGACAACGGTAGCAGCAGCAATGGCTGCAACGATAGTGAAGGATCAGCACGCGAATCGGTAGGTCCTGAGAGCATTACACGTCACCTTTTTTTATAATGAAGGCACTGGAGTTATAATTATCAAAGCTGATTTCTTCAGGCAAGGCAGTGTGCAGATGCTTCTCGCTGTGCAGAATGTTGCTGTGGAAAATCTTGCGATTGCTCTCAAATCGTTCGACGATGGCACACTCAAGTAAGCTCAGGCCACAAGTTCACTAAAACAAAATGGCTCGCTTGTCAGGTCCTACCGTTTGCTGTCAAGAGTGCGCACTGATCCCCACGATCCTACACCCTACGACATTTTCGAGCACTTGCCGAGTTATATGAGGTTAGTTGTTCTGTGTTACTCAACCATAACTTACTCCTAATCAGATGGATGAAAAATGCGGAACCAAGAGATCGCATGGTGATGGAGAGCTTCTTGCAAGTTGAGAAAGCTTGGAAGAAGTCAGAACAGAAGGGGAGCAGTTTGGGAAAGCAAGCGAAGGATGTAAGAGACTCCTTGGTGTTCAGTAATGAGATTCGTTTATTAAGGAACTCGATCTTCGCTACACTCAAGCGATGTTCCAAGCGAAGGGAATGCTGGAGAAATACATGAAACCGCAGATAATCCTCTCAACTGTAGATCTGGTTATGTACAAACTGCTCGATATTTCGAACAATGGAGTCAGAGGTTAGAATTTCTTAGAAACAGTAGAGTATTCTCGTATTTCAGGTCAATTCTGGGACGTTGACCGTATCATCATTGATGAAGCTTCTTTACTCACTGAATCCACGTTCTACTGTCTTGTTCGATGCTTCCCTAAAGCATCTTTTGTACTTATTGGAGATGATAAGCAACTGCCACCGTTCATGTATGACCACAAAGTTCTCGGACACGAAATCGCTGGTGAGTATTGATGTAGCTTGAAACTATGTATAGAGTCATTTGATCATTTCATACGTTGTTCCATTCAACCGAATCACTCAGGTCGAGCAGCTCTGAACGTAGCCATGAAATGGAAGAATCTTCCCATCATCCAACTAGTCGAAGTCTATCGAGCTCCTCAACAACTCGTCCAGCCATACAATAACCTATCATACAACGGAACACTCATCTCGAAAAAAGTAAGAATACAAGAAAGTAATCAGTATCAATGTTCTGCTCGCAGATCGAGTCCAAACGACCTCTCTTCCAAGCCGGTCTTGTGGCTGAAAGTCGACCTGATCTCCTCCTCGTTGATATTCCGAAAGGACATCAGAAAGGAACTCCTTCGGCTTACAACGAAATGGAAATCGAAGTGATGATCAAGTAAGAACTGATCGCTCCTGTTACGATTATGAAATTATTCCTCACAGACTTCTTCGACAATTCCCAAAGAAGATGCATGATGACATCATGATTATCTGTCTCTACAAAGAGCAGAAGAAACGACTTCAGCGAAGGCTCGGACCGGATTATGAGATCATGACTGTCGATTCCTCTCAGGTAAAACAATTCGCTGTAACGCACTTCCTTCTGCTGAGATTTACGACAATTTGATAATTCCATCTTTCATGTTTCAGGGAAAGGAGAAACCGATCGTAATCGTACTCACGACAAGAACGGAGAAAGTCACAGACTTCTTCAGCAACCAGAATCGGTAAGGCAAGATCAATTACCATTCAGTCGACATCTGACCATTTCAGATGCACAGTCGCAGTCTCTCGCCATCAACGTGCTCTCATAATTCTCGGGAACAATTCTCTCCTCTCTCATCGTCTTCCATGGAGTAAAGTACTGGAAGACTTCACAAGAATCGAGGCAGATCAGTTACCCGAACCCAAATGGACGCCGGACCCTATTATAACCCCAGTCAATGCATGGTTCAGAGAAACCAATCCGCTGCCCCATCAAACTACTCCCAGTTTCGGCGCAACTGACTTCCCATCACTGGCTGTTTCTTCCAAATCACCATCAACTCAAACTCAGTCTTCTGCTCCTAAGAACCCGTGGAACAAATGCCCAGCACCGGCAGAGTTTCCTTCTCTGGGGTCGTCAGCAACTGAATCTACTCAAACATCTACTCAGCCCTCAACTAAGAACCCATGGAATATGAGCTCATTAAATGTCCCGGAGACGAAAGATACAGTGTTTGCCTGTCCTCACCCTGCTGAAGCAAAGCCCAGTGTTAGGACAGTTCAACCGACACCTCCACCACCTCCTGCAGTCAAGAAGGTGCAGTATGTACCGATAAAAGCAGCAATAACCATCCATCCATATCTGCCCACTCAATTCGGTGGACATAAGAAGAAGAAGACTACTCAACAGAGAGCAGAACAGAGGAAGAGAGCGAAGGAGAGAGCAGCGAATGGAGAAGGATTGCCTCAATGGCGAATCGCCCAGAATATGAAAGAGGAGGCGAATAAACAACCTCCTAGAATAGCATTCGAGATGGACTCGAGCGATTTCCCTTCACTGAATGATCCAGTCCCTCCCAAACCCACCAAACGCATTCTCCAGCAACCAACGACGATAATGCCAGCCCAACCAGAAGAGTTCAATGAGCCAGTTGTAGACCCAGATGTTCAAGTTGTTCTTGACGTAGTGAATTTCATTTGTTTGACAGTTTCTCTCACAGTTTCTTCTTTATAGTCTGCATCTGACTTGAGAGTAGGAAATTACATAGGTTTATTATCTTCGTCTGTATTCAATAGTATTTTTTGTCAATAAAGTACAAAAAACAGAAATTTGTAGCTCTATTTGAACAATGTTATAGCAAATAAATATAATGGTCTAGTAGATGCTTTGAATATTCAGGACTCTCTTCTGCGGATTGAATAATTCGATAATGCGATGGGAAGAGAGAGGGAGAGTGCAATTCCTCGTCTGTACTCTAAAGAAGGCCTCAGTCTTTTTCATCCATCTTCCTCTTCTCTTCTCTCTTCTCTTCTCCAGTCTGGCAGACCTCCCTAGTGCATTCGCCTAGTAAGGACTACTCTTTTTGTGCACGAGAGAACGACCGCGTTGCTTAGTCCTTTCCCCTCTTTCTCTTCCCTCCTGTTCCAGCTATTTTTGTCCGTTTTCTCGTTAATTATTCTTGCATTCCTTTTTTACGAGAGGATGGAATATGTCTAAACTTTTTGGAAAGATACAAAGAAAAATCATATTTGTTTCGCATGCAAGTCACTACTTCAATCCAACTTGGGAGATATGAGATGACATCGAATTGAGAGAAGAGATAATCTCTTCCAAATATGACTCGCTGATGTGCGAGATGCTAAAGACGCTTGGTAGTATACACTAATGCTCTTCTCCGTGTCTCCCCCATTCATTCTCTCATTTGGAAGGAACAGAGAACATTTCGCAATGACTCTTCCCTTCTCCTTCCTTGTTCTCACACACAAAGTGACTTCTCCCGTGATTCCGATTGATCGGAAGGGAAAAAGGGAAACACTGTCGAGGGAAGGGCATTTCGTGGGAAAGGAGTCTCCATCTTCCACGCTCTCTAATTGGGCCCGTATCGTCGTAAACAATTGATTCCTTGATCTCAACGGGCATATCACTATCCGTTCTCACTTCCGATCTCTCCCCATCATGTTTACAGTTACCCATGAAGTGATCGGACAGTCTCTGCCTATGGGTTCTGACCCCGCGGTCTCTTTCTGTCTCCGATTGGAAGTGATGACGGCAATTAGAGACCCTCCGATTCAAATTGCCTCGACTTTTCCCACCAACTTCGACCCTCACTTGAACTTTTCGTTGTGTGAATCTTTCCATGGTTATTTGTTGAAAAACTTCGTTATCTTCTCAGAAATTACAACAAACCATTTTCAGATATGGAGGAAGTGAGTGGCACTCATCCATGGGCTGATCACCTCAATATTCGTACGGATTTCAAGATCAATTGGGATTTCGAGCACAACGACACCGATCCAGCTCCTCATAAATTCAACGATGCAACTCTCATTCGTCCTCCGGGAGAATCACGAGCATTGACTGCAAGAGAATGCGTGACTCTCGATGATGTCATCTACTTCAGAGATGAAACGACGATACTCAGGTACTTATTTTTCGTTCAATGAAGGTTAAGATGTCTACCAGCATAAATACCCAAATTCAGGCAAAACTACAAAAAGCCGGTGGATGATTCATGTTTACCACTGGAGCGGTTTCGTGTCATCTATCGGTAAGTGACTATTCTAAAACTTCTTTTTTTGTGTGACCGATGCACATTCCGATTCAACTCATTGCAGATATGCGGAACTCATTCAAACGGGCGATGAGACACTTCCGATCCTCGAGGCGATCCACTTCGAGATATTCCGACCAGATCGACCTGATCTTCGATTCATCGCCCTTCCCATTGAGCTGCTCCCGGAAGATTCGTGTGAAGGAGACTACTTTGAGGTCTGTGCTCATAACTTTCATTTAAAAATTGAGAACAGATGGTAAATGTTGATAAATTTTGAGTTCTGTTTGAACAACGTGAACACAACTTCAGGTGCATTCCGTCATCTACTCTCCGGATATCTTCATCAAACATCACGAGAGAGGCTTCTGGATACAATGGACAGTGACTCAATTCGATCGAATGGACCATGGACCTCTCCTTGTCGATTACATTCTAGTCACTGAGAAGATGGATGAAGTGAGCGAATTAGCTTGATTATTTAGCGTACAGCATACGATTTTTTGCGGAGTCTGTGCTGAAAGGGGATGCAGTAATGGAATAGTGGCAGCGAAAGATGAACAGCCCAATTTCCGGATGAAAGGATTCGGCTCGTTGATTAATTACATAGGGCGTCTGGAGTGGAACGAGAGAAATACATTCGATGAACCTCGAATAACGACAGGATTCTTTCAGAAGTCACAAGACCGGAAAGCAGTGTGCAACTGGACAACGAATTACATCGGAGCTCGTCAACGCCGATTTATTAAAACCGATTCAGACAAGGTACTCATGCGTTTCCGCATTATACGCTAACCCTTACGATTCAGAACATGAAAGAGAACCAAATCTACGATGCAAACATTCTCGATACGAGTTCAGCCTGGATTTATCCTGTTGAACCACCCAAGGATAGGGAGGAGTACGCGAAATTGGTTGAGGATAACAGAACAGTGCTATTCTTTGCTGGCACTTTTGCTCAGAGGGTTCGTTGGTTATCTGACTATCTTGCTCAAGCGCTCCATATTCAGATTTCCGTTTTACGAAAGCCTGACCAGGCGAGAATCGACGATCGATTGGGTGATTTCAACGAATTCAGCAGAGATATGAAGATGGCAGAACAGCACATGATCAGACTCTTCCAGTTGGGGTATGTTACGACTTTGATTTATCTATTCATCGATTATTCATTGTCGATTCCAGAGTTCGATTCCGTCAATTGGCCACTCCGAAGTTGAGAGAGATGGCTTACGTCATGAACTTCGATCCTCCCAAACTCCAAGTTTGCACAGGTATGTAGTGAAATATCGCTTTCTGAAATTCATTTCTTGAATAGCAAGCATCTTTTGTAGATAAGTTCTTCTTGGATTCAATTACTCTTCACTTCGATGAGAAATCATTCAAACTGAGCGTCGATAACATCAAAAGAGAATGCGATGGAAGGAGGAAAAAGACATTTATTTAGTGAGTTTCACTCATTCGTATCATCTTCGTAATTCTCATTGCAGTTGTCAATCGAACCCTGATTTCACCAAGAAAATGGGATCAAGAGAGGCTGGATTCTGGATGGAAGCAACTCTTCATGGAAGTGGAGAATCGGCTACTCATAGAATCCTTGAGAAGATAGAGAAAGAACAAGTAGAAATGGAGAGTGGAGTGGAGAAGGAGAGATATCTAATCGGAAAAGAGATTCCGAAGATAATCCAAGCAGTGTACGGACAGGATGATGTGAAGGTGAGATATTGAGAGGTCCTTAGGTCGATAATCGCACTCTCAGGAGTCCTATCCCACAGCGAGTAGCTACACTGTAGAGAGAAGAAATGGACAGTTATTGAAGCTGAATGAGCAACAAACGAAGGCTATGGAGATTTATCACAAGATTGAGAGTTAGTTTTATCCCAACGACAGCCATCACTCCTTTGAATTGTAGACTCCGGTTACTGTATCCTCTCTCCTCCTGGATCAGGCAAGACTACGGTAGCAGCAGCGATGGCTGCATCGTTAGTGAAGGACAGGCAGGCTAATCGGTGAGAACTGACTTTCTCTTTGTCTTTCATTCAGAATGTTCTTTTCAGACAAGGATCCGTCCAATTGCTTCTCGCTGTACAGAATGTAGCTGTGGAGAATCTCGCTACAGCTCTGAAATCGTTCGATGATGGATCACTCAAGTGAGAACCACAGTCACTATCAGAGTTATTTTCATTGATTCATAATTCAGAGCCTACCGACTCCTCTCGAGACCGCGGACTGATCCGAACGATCCGCTACCCTATGGGATATTCGAGCAGTTCCCAAATTGGAAAAGGTATCCTGTTCCTTGACTTTACCTTGTTAGAATTTCCCACTCTGTAGATGGATGGTAGACGCTGAGGATCACGAATTGAACGACATGGAGTTCTTCTTCAACGTCGAAGCAGAGTGGAGGAAGATTCAGGAGCATTCAACGATTGTTAGTGAGGAACAGATGAATGTGAGAACCGCAACGATAATACAGAATATTGACACTCAATTCAGGAGAACCAGACTCTTTTCACTGAGACTCTATTCAATGCGAAGGCCATTATGGAGAGATACATGAAGCCAGAGATTATTCTCTCGACTGTCGATCTCGTTCTCTTCAGAATGTTGATTGGAGCAGAACGAGGAGTCAGAGGTCAGTATTAGAAAAAAATATTTTGAAATCTTCATTTTTCAGGCCAAATGTGGGACGTGGATCGTATCATAATCGATGAAGCTTCTCTCCTCACTGAAGCTGCATTCTACTGTCTCGCAAGATGTTTCCCGAAGGCTTCTTTCGTGTTGATTGGAGATGATAAGCAATTGCCTCCCTTCATGTACGATGGAAAGGTGCTTGGACATCAGATTGCTGGTAAGAAGTCATTTTCAAACTTGGAGCTTAAACTCGGTTATTTTTCAAGGCAAGGCTGCTCTCTCGGTTGCAATGCGTCGAGAGAACATGCACATTATCAAGTTGGTCGAAGTCTATCGAGCTCCCCAGTCACTCGTCCAACCATACAACAATCTATCCTATGATGGAACTCTCGTATCGAGAAAGGTATTATTCATTTAGAGTAGGGTGCAAAAACCGTTATGATTTCAGAAGGAATCATCACATCCGCTGTTGTTCCAAGTCGGATTAGTGCCGAGGAATAAGCCGGATCTGCTCTTGGTTGATATCCCGAAAGGGCATGAAACGGGATATCCGTCAATGTACAATGAAATGGAAATGGATGTCTTACTCAGGTGAGGTTCCATTTCAGGGTGTTTCAACATTACAATGCGTGTTTCAGGCTTCTCAACCTCATTCCGAAGTCGACTCATGATGACATCATGATTATTTGTCTGTACAAAGAGCAACGAACGAGAGTCCAGCGAACTCTCGGGCCAGAATACGATGTGATCACTGTCGATTCTTCTCAGGTATTATTGATCATCAAAGTTTATTTATTCAAAGATCGTCCATTCAGGGTAAGGAGAAACCAATCGTGATCGTTCTGACAACGAGAACTGAGAAGGCCAACGAGTATTTCTGCGATCCTCATCGGTATGTCTCAATTATACAATCATCTAAAACTCAATCTAAAAATAACCGTTTCTATTTTAGATGCACAGTCGCTGTTTCTCGCCATCAACAAGCTCTCATCATTCTCGGCAATAATCATCTCCTTTCGACACGACTCCCGTGGAGTAAAGTACTTGAAGACTTCACTCGGATTCAACCTGCACAAATTCCCGAACCTAGAAGAAGTCCATGGCATGTGACCCCTCAAGAATCAATCCCCGACTTACAATTAGACTTGAGTGACTTCCCCACCTTGAATAGTTCAGTCTCCGTATCCAAACAGCCATCAGCCACACCCAATCTATCTGTATCTTCCACTAATCCTCGGAGCAACGCCAAAAGGAGTCCTGTTCCGGGTAATGGCGTTTCATCGAGTAATATTTCTCCTAATCCCCATTCGTCCGTTTCCCATACACGCCCTTCTACCAATAGCCATCGCATGCCTCCAACTGTCAGTGGAAGCCAGGTCTATCCTTCATTTCCTCCTCATGCTCCAATGTGGAATGGATTTGGACGACCACCTCCTCCTTTTCCCAATGCTCAGATGATGCCACCCAATATGCCATTTCCACCATATCCGTTCCCGCCGTATCCTAACCCGAACATTTCACGATTCTTTCCCAACGGGGTACCCAGATCGGGTGGATGGTACTAATGTATTACTCATAGATAATTGTTGTCATTTTCGTACTGGTAGGAATCTCTCTCTTGTCGTCTATTCTTCGTCTTTCAATGTCTAATGTTTCAGTTTTATTGAAAATTTCCTCCTTGCTATTTACATTCATAAGCATAAACTGAGAATTTCAAAAATATAACTAAATGGTGCATGCAATGAAACAAATGAATCATGTCAATTTATTGAAATAATGACCTTACCAGTTGGTTGTCCTCATTACATCAATGCACCCAGTGGCTATGTTTGTAGGAGGTCTAGACTATATGAACGGAACTTCCGTTCTCTTCTCTCTCTCTCTCAATCGGATGTCTCCGACGACAGTCAGCTGAGAACCTTTCTCGCAAATCGGATCCTCTCACCTCCGTGCATTCCTTCATCATCCAACTGCCTTCTGAGATGGCGACTAACCTCTCCTCTCATCCATGGGCCAACCATCTCAATATCCGCAAGCACTTCAATATCACTTGCAACTTCGAAGAGAACTATCGAGAACCGGCTCCTCAGAAGTTCAACCACAATCGATATATTCTATCTCCGGATGATGGTCGAGCATTGACCGTCAGAGAGTGCATTACACTAGAAGACGTTGTCGACTTCAGAGATGAAACGAGTAGACTCAAAGGGATCGAAGAAAACGATACAGCCACCCATCTGGAGAACCTCTCTCTCGAGGCAAAAGGATGTCGTGTTCTCTATCGGTTAGTCCCATCTCTTTCTCGTTCTAATCTAACGATTCAGATTCATCGACATCTTCAATGGCAATCAGACTCTGGCCATTCTCGAAGCGATTCACTTCGAACTCTTCATGCCAGATCGACCCGATCTTCGATTCATCGCCATTCCAAAGCAATCTGTTTCCCCGGATGTCTGCGAAGGAGATTTCTTCGAGGTTTCTTATTGCTTCAAACTAGATGACTTGATGCCCCAACCTTCAGATCGAAAGTGTGAAGTACACGCCCAAGGTGTCCAAGATGCATTGTGGCATCGATTATTCCGTTTCGTGGACTGTGACCCAATGTAATCAGATGGAATCACAAGCAAATCCAGTCGTTGATTACATCTATGTCGTTGAGAAGTGCAGAACTGTCAAGGAGCAGCAGGTATCGTTTCTAATTAGGGATAAATTGAAGGAGCATCATTCATTCAGGGTTCCAAGGACCGCAAAGTAGTGACTAATTGGTCACCAAAGTATCTCCGAGTGCGACATCATCGATTCAAGAATAGTAAGACGGAAAAGGTAATTCAGATATTAATTAGGTGTTATGAATACAGATTGCTTCCAGACTATGAGACTGCATCAAATATACGAAGCAAGTCTCACCGATACGAGTTCTGCATGGATTTATCCTGTTGAACCACCCAAGAATCGGGAAGAATACGCCAGACTTGTCGGAAACATTCGAAGCACGAGTAGCTATCCTGGAACGTTTGCTGATGAGGTACAATCATTCTTTTGACGATCTTGCAACATACTCATATTGGCGACTGCTCACTTCTTGAACCAATAACTAGTCTTCCATTTTCAGATCATCCCCCTCTCGCCAAGTGAGCAGGCCCGTATCGATGATAGATTGGGTGATTTCAATGAGTTCAGCAAGAATATGCGAATGGCAGAACAGCACATGATCAGGCTGTTCAAGTTGGGGTATGTTCATATATTTTTTTAAATTAAAATGTGTTTGCATTCATCACAATTTCTTTTCAGTGCTCGTTTCCGACAGTTAGAAGTTTCTCCACAGCAAGAAAGTATCTTCCTTTACAGTTTTGATCCTCCGAAATTTCAAGTCTACTCAGGTTTGAGGCTATTTTTTATGAAGAATTGACTCATGTTTTATCCTTTCAGAAATATTCCATATCGATGCAGTTACACTTCTCTTCGAGGAGGAAAAGATCAGAATATCAGTGCATAGCATCAAGAGAGAGATGGAAGGGAAGAGAAAAGTGTCATTCATTCAGTTAGTTATCAGTTGTAGAATGGAAAATCATTACTACATCAGACTGCAAGACTCTCCCGATCTTCTGCGTATCTGCGAGTCGAAATCAGTTGATTTCTGGATGGAAGCAACATTCCATGGACGAGAACATTCTGCGACGGAGAAGATTCTTGATGAAATCGAGAATGAGATTGCGATAGTTGAAGAGACGGGAGAAGTGAAACCAAACTTCCTGATTGAAGCAGAAATTCCGAACATTCTACAAGCAGTTTATGGAAATGCCATTGAGGAGGTGATACTAGATGTAACCAACGTAATGCAATAATTCGTTGCAGATTCCTGTTTCTGCAGTTAGATGCTGTATAGTGCAGAAAGCAAACGGGCAACAGCTAAGGCTGAATGAGCAACAAACTCACGCTATGAACCTGTACCACACGATCGAGAGTGAGTCAACTGGATTTATCCCTTCATGTTCAATGTGTTGTAGATTCCGGCTACTGCATCCTCTCCCCTCCTGGATCAGGCAAGACTACGGTAGCCGCTGCGATGGCTGCGACGCTACTAAAGGATGCACAGGCTAATCGGTATTATTTAGTGAGCATGTGAAGCAAATTTCCATGGTCTTAGAGAATTTCCTCTATTGGCTCACTTTCAGTAATGGAAGCGTCCAACTGCTCCTCGCGGTGCAGAATGCTGCTGTGGAGAATTTGGCTGTCGCTCTGAAATCATTTGATGATGCAACAATCAAGTTAGTTATCGATTGGACCACAATATCTTACATCAGCAGTCAATCGTTCAGATCCTACCGTATGCTTTCGAAGGTTCGGACGGATCAGAATGAATCCACTCCGTATGCAATATTCGACCACTTTGCAGACTACAGGAGGTCCGTTGATCTTTGATCTTCCATAATTATCGAAAGCTTGTCAGATGGATGAAGGATGCGCCTAGAAAGGATCTCCTTGTTATGGACAAGTTCTTCGAGAATGAAGCTAAATTGAGAAATGCAGAAATGAGTGGATTAGATGATAATCGTGCCGAGATTGAAGTGCGTTGTGTTGACTCTGTTCCATTCATCTTGAATAATTATAGCTAGTTGGAACTAAAAATATTGCCACGAAGCAATCTTTTTAGATATTCCTGAGCTCATTGATTCCTCTAGACTGGCTACATTCAGGCCCTAAACAATTTGTACACCAACTCCCTTCTCAAAGCAAAGGAAGTTCTCGAGAAGTACATCCAGCCTGAGATCATTCTGTCTACTGTTGACCTCATACTGTTCAAGTTGATGGAGGTGTCGGAGGATGGAATTAGAGGTAAGCAGTAGTTGATACTTCCTTTTCAACCAAAGAGTAAATAAAAACACGATTCAGGTCAACTCAGCGACGTCGATAGAATCATCATCGATGAGGCTTCTCTCCTCACTGAATCAACGTTCTACTGTCTTGCCAGATGCTTTCCCAAAGCATCAATTGTATTGATTGGAGACGACAAGCAAATTCCTCCCTTCATGTACGATGAGCATGTGCTTGGGCATAAACTAGCCGGTGAGTGTTATCATTGCCGCCGAAGCAGATTCCGCAGGATATTCTGTTTCTCAAATGAAAACACTCTTTTTAGGTCAAGCAGCCCTCAACGTTGCAATGCAACGCAAGAATCTTCCCATTATCCGCCTAGTCGAGGTTTATCGAGCTCCTCAGCAACTCGTACAGCCATACAACAACCTCTCCTACGATGGAACACTCGTTTCAAGAAAGGTACAATTCCGACCGAATTGTGAATACAGTATGGAAACAAAATAACATTTCAGAACGAGACTTGCCGTCCTCTATTTCAAGCGGGTCTTGTCCGAGAAAACCGGCCTGATCTACTCCTAATCGATATTCCCAAAGGACATCAGATGGGCGCCCCTTCCATTTACAGTGAAATGGAGGTCGAAGTTCTGGTCAGGTAAGCAGATGTCGTTATAAGCCTCAGCCAACTCTGGTTTCAGACTCCTTCGCCATTTTCCGAAGTCAATGCACGATGACATAATGATCATCTGTCTCTACACAGCACAGAAGAGGAAAGTGCAACGACAACTCGGACCAGAATATGAGATAATGACTGTCGATTCGTCTCAGGTACAGTAGATAGCTACCGTAATTTGCATCAATACGAGATTACTTACCGTAGTCCCAAGTTGATTTTATCTTCATCCCTTTTCAGGGTAAGGAAAAGCCAATTGTAATCGTGCTCACAACGAGGACAGACGAGACCACGACATTCTTCAGCAATCCCAATCGGTAAGGCGTATCTACATATGCTGGCAATCCTTTGTTAGCAATCTTTAATAAGTGCAATTCTACTAGCATACGACGATATCTTCTCCATTTTCAGATGCACAGTCGCAGTCTCTCGCCACCAACGAGCTCTCATCATTCTCGGCAACAATCACCTCCTCTCCAGTCGACTTCCATGGAGTAAAGTTTTGGAAGACTTCACGAGGATCGACTCTGATAAGCTGCCTGAACCCAAGTTGAGATCAGGGCAGGTAATGGTGCCGATCAATCAGCACCAAACTCCCGTCTCCAAGTGGAAAACAATACCTGCGTCAATTCTGACGGATTCGGTAACTCATTCACCTTCCGTTGACTACAATTTTAACACATGCGAATTTCCCACCTTAAATGATCCAGTCCCGACATCCGAGAAAACCCGCGTCAAAAAGAGTCCGTCCCGGAAGAATCAATGGACGAATTTCAAGAAGAGCCCTGTTCCGAATTCAGAAGAACAATTGGCTCGTAGCTTGCAGTCTCCTACCCCAACCAATCCTCCGCCTGTTTCCACTCCTCCTACAGCACTCGAAGTTGATAATCGTCCACGCATTGGACCTACTGTAAACGGTACGCAGAACGTCCTTCCTCCTTCTCTAATGTCATTCCAACTGCCATATGTAGCGTACCCACCGCACTTGTTCAATGTCCCACCTAACGTGGCCTTAACACGACTCTTCCCATACGGTGTACCTCCTCACAGTGGGTGGTGGTAATTCGACAAACAATCATTGCTTACTTATAGCGAGCTCGATGCTACCACAGCTTGCGAGAGGTGAATTGTTATTTTTAGTTTTAGATTCCTACACTCTGTTGTTTTACTGATATTAATCGCATTCTGATAAAAATATTTGAAAAAACAAAGTTTATCATTTTCAAAGACGCAACAAGCCAACAACTTCTAAATAACACATTTCAGCATCTAATAAACAATCGGGATCACTATTCATCTACTAATCAATCTCATTACACGTTAATTTATTGCTCTCCCGCCTTTTCTTCCTTCATTGAGAGATGTGACAGCGAATTGACGAGTGAGTGAGGAATCGAATCGAGAGACTGAAAAGAAACCAATTTGAAGGAGTACTGTATTCGTATACTGTAGTTTGAACTATCATTCTTATATCTGATACCAACAAAAGAAGCTGTGTAAAACCTTGGCACCACAATCATGAATCTGAGTTGGGAAATCGAACTACTCGATAACCACCGATTTCCTACCGTACCTGAGGGAGTGCTCCGATCTGCTGTGAGAGTATCTGGACAGTCTCTCCATAGAGACAATTGAGATCGGGAAGGGCGGCCAATTTCTCCACTTCAGAGGCAGCAACAATGCGAGAATCGAGGACGAACACTGAAATGGAGCGCGGGTGAAATAATAAACGATATGACAAATGGGTGCTAATGACACCAACGGATTCACAATTCCATTAATTACTTTACCATCGTGTGAAATTCAATGCTCGCTACGACTTTCGACACTAATATTAATAGAGTTGCAATGGATTGATCTCGATATCTTTTCCTCGGTAATTCGTTATTCAACAATTAGATCTTCCCACTAACCGAGTGGCACGACCCAATTCAGCTTGGTGCATTCCTTCGAGATGGCAACGAGTGATTCGGGCGTCTTCCCGAGGAGGAGAGCATTCGAACCAGTGAAGACGGGAGAGAGGGACGAGAGGGGAGTACCCTCGAAGACCTGTGGAGAGAGGACGGTTACGGTATGCACTGACAAAGGGAGATTCTACGATATATAACTTAAGCGAGTATGAATAAACAACTAGAAAGTATACATGATCAATCTTCCAATATGCATGCTCACTTTCTTCATAATCTTGTTGCCGTAGTTGCGGAACTCGATGTCCTTGAGGCGCAGTCTGAAATTGCGGTGATTAATTAATCAAATAATGTGTTTTATCTTAGTTTGAATACTAAAATCGAAAACATCGCACGGCAAGCGTTCAAGTACTCAAAAATACACATCACTAACTGATTCTTCGCGAAGTGGAGTGTTCTTCCAGGGACGGAGGTGAACTGACACACGGCCATCACCCGGAATTCCTCGTTACGGAGATAGTTACGGACGAGATCAGCCAGTGCTACCTCGTAGTCAGAGTACTGAAACAATATTAGGCCGGTTGCGTAAGAATCGAGCAAATCAATTAGAGTCTGGCACAGTGATTTTTTACGATTTGCCCAAAATATGGGAAACTAGGTTTTCGAGGGTGGTGAAGATTTTGGTCAACTTCATTTTGCAGATGTCGATAGTATATAGTCGATTACATATGTGGTGAAATTTTCAAGACGATCGGTCAAAAGGGAACCGAGCTGTAGAAAAATGGTGCCATGCAGCATTGTTGCAGCATGGCTGCACCGATCGAGTTTGAGCAAAATGAAGTTGACCAAAATGTTCATCACCATCAAAAACCTAGTTTCCCATATTTTGGCCAAATCGTAAAAAATCGCTGTGCCAGGCCTTGATCGATTCTTACGCAACCGGCCTCATATAAGTGCTATGGAAAAATAAGGAGGAAACCAAGCAGGGCGTTGAAAAACGTAGAGCTTTGTTCAAAATTTTAGTGGAAACTGACCGACTGATCGTATTCAACATTGTCCATATGCCTCTGCAAGGGTGGAACGCACTGCTTTATCGTTTTCGGCATCACTGGAGCGACTGCGGCCTGAAACACAATAGTTTAATCAGAAAATGAGCTACAACAAACGATTTCGACGATTTCAACTAGGCAATATCTTGTATTATTAAGCTAAGCAACTTCGGTAACCTGCTAAGCGTAGTCCCACAAGGAGTTTGAATGAGCCAACCAAAAACTATAGTTAAACTACCTCAAACAAACGGCGTCTGTAGTGGCGCGGCTTCGGCTTCGGGTATTTCGACGAGACGGCGCGTGCCGAGAGAAGCACCGCCTCACGAGCGCTTAGAGCAGTCAGCGATGAGTGCGCTAGCATTCTAAAGCAACGTTTGAGGTCAATAATCACAAAATAATAGCAACAGGAGCAGGTAAACTTCAAAGCAGAAAAATGAAGTTGAAAACCGGAAAATCATAGCATCCGGTTCAAATTACAGTAGTCCACCATGCAAACTGACTTTTTAATGTTTGCGAACTATTTTAATTTAATTTTTATCTTTTGGGAAGTTTAAACGAATGGACGATATCATACATCGACTACTGTTATAATCATATTGAGGATCTATTTTTATACTTGAGCTGTTTCCCAACCGTGAATCGAAGAGATCCGTGAAGAGGAGATCAAATAAAAGCGTGCGAAAAGCCGACACCTCGATAGTAAGATCGGATTTCAGAGTGGATTCCACTCTCCACTTCGCAGACATCCCGTCATGCCACGACCCTCTCATTCCTTTCTTTTGCTATCCACGCGGTAGGTCACACCCAAGGAATCTCCCTTGCATTCCACTCATTTGTTGACTGCTTCCACTTCAGATTCTGATGCGCTTGCGTAGATGTTGAGCCATTTGTTTGATTGAATCGAGCAGATCAACACTTATTGTGGGGATGAAAGGAAGAGGATCGATAATGAGTGAACACTTCTCGTCTCTTCCTTCATTCCTTCAGCTCACATTTCGTTCTGCTTTCCACGAGTCTTCACTGATCTCTCATTCGTATCTACACTCTTTGGAATTTCGAGAGTTTCCAATCTTTGCAGTTATTCTTTCTTGATACCTAGCGATGCTAAGAGCGATAATTATAGGGCAGAAAAGCCTATATGGAAAGGATTGCTCGAAATCCTGGAGAAGTGTCCGTGAATGTGTCTGACCAGTGCACTGCACCCGGAAGAATCCTCCCATCTTCTCGTTTCCTCTCACTTTGTAACTGGAGGCTATCACAACTACTCTCCGGCCTCTTTATCCCCTTCGTTTCTTCATTTTTCTCCCTCTATCTCTCAGAAGAGTGATCATCCGAGAACGAGAGACTACATCGATACGAGAGAGGACAGACGACGAGAGAGAACGAGAGAGAATGGAGATGGAAGAGAGCGGAAGGGAGGATGGATGAGGGAATATTCCGTTGATTGTAACATGAAGCCCGCCTTGCTCATGTGGGTACGCTGGTCCTTTTTTATTGATTGATTGTAGATCATATCGATTGGATGAATAGATGTTATCGATTGGTCATTCAGTGTCCGAGTTGTGTAGTAAACAACGTCTCACACCTGTTCACTAGAGAGAAAGAGTGAAGGAATCAATCCCAGCTTCCTTTATGACCTACGAATTGTAGACATTGCTGCAGAATCACTCGCTTTTCTCTCGCATCTCGCAAGTTCGATCGAAGCTTCATAACTAGATTTTTTTCATAAAATTTCTGAAACCGAGTTCAGTCTCATTCTTCATTGCACAGCGATCAGTTCATTGGATTCTGAGTCACTGCTCTCTCGTTCCGGTAGCCCTAGCTACAGGATACATCTTCGAAACTCTAATTTCTCTCGACTTTCCGACCTCTTTCAGTCCATAGATCCACCTTCTCCTCCTATTCTGAACCCAATAGCGTGACAGATCCAATTCAAGCATTCAGAAGTCTCCCACTCTCCCATTCCCGAGACATCCCAATGTTTTTCACTCACTTATTCTGTATCGTTCGCTATTTGGGCCTCTTCCATTCCGAATTCCACTCGATTCTTGGCCCTCCCTTCTTCTCTCTCAGATACAATTTGTTTCGTCTTATGTTACTGACTCTTGCTCACTAGATAGCCCTTCTTTTCGCGTTTACTTAGTTGCTAGGCGCTCCCCTTTCCCTCCACCCTTTCCACTACAAGTTTCCAGATGTTTTCGTGTCTTATCCCTGCTTATGCTCAGGTAATTCCAGTCTCGACCCTTCACTCTTCCCTCTGAAGAAGAAGATAGATTGAAGACTCCCTTCCAGATATGCCAATTCTGCTGATGGGATGACAATCTCTTACTCTGACAAGTTTCTGTCGCTCCTTCTCAGATGGAAGGTACGTTCACTTTACCTTCGTTCTCAAGATTCTGAAGAAACTGAGCGAAAATGCGCCTCTGTTTCCACCTGTTATTGCATTAGAAAACACTTTCCAGGGTTCACTATGGAAAGCGATTTGGAGGCATCTCTTGTTGTTTCTCTTTCTCTACTACTGCATCAATGTCCTCTACAGGTATTCTTTCAGAACTTCAGATCATTTATTTTGGAGCGCATACTTTCCTTCTTTCAAGAGCATTTGGACATTGAGTTTCGGAATACGAAATCAGACCCAGTCAAAATAGAAATGCATTGTTTTATCCAGTCTGATTCTGAATAGTGAGTAGACTAGAGAGCAGGACAACTTCATTCACTGTCATCTATCACTGAAAGAGTGAGAGAAAGGGAGAGAATGGAGAGAAAGAGAATGAAGTTGACAACGAAGAGAGGCTACTCTTAGTGGAGAGAAGAGGAAGTGAACGAATCGATTCGAGAGAGATGAGACAATGGGAATAATTGACTACTTTCAGGTTCTTCATGACAGAAGAACAACAAGCGATATTCTTACGGTATATTCTCATCTTCGATGACTTCACTAAATACATCCCTCTCACTTTCCTTCTCGGATTCTACGTAGCTATGATAGTTCGGAGGTGGGTCATTCATTCATAATCTAACTCTTGCTCGGTATTCACAATAAATTGAACGTTCTGTGCCCCTAATCTTCTGCAGAGTTGCTACGTGCTTAGAATGCACCTGCTACTCAATCTTTCAAGGGGCCCAACCGCTGTTTTGCTAGGAATTCGAATGAAATCCTCTCAATTCCAGATGGTGGGCGTGCTGTCAACTCATCTCGTGGCCCGATCATCTCTTATTCAATATCTCCGCCCTCATCAGAGGCAGTGATGTGGGTAGACTTCATATTTATAGCCGTAGACATTCGTCAGAATCTCTAGAAGGTCGCGAGAAAAAGAGCCCGAACAGAGACTATTGCCTTTCTTTTCTGTCGCGCTCTTTCGCTTCTCCTTGATGAAATTCACTAGATTCAAAAAAGATTTTGTTGGAACGAAGCTATTATGGACGAGGTCTTATTTCAAACAAAATATTTTTGCAGCCAGAAACGCGGATAATTCGTCGGACGATCGCTCGATACGCAATTCTCACGTCGGTTCTCGCATGGAGATCCATCTCGTTGAGAGTTCTCAAGAGGTTTGATTGTTTCTTTCGTTAGAAGTTGTGAACAAGCATGTCTCTCAACCTCTTCAAATAACCTTATGCTACTGATAATTTGACTAAATGAGTTGAATAGTGATGATAAAGCAAGTGCAGGTACCCGACCGACGAGCATCTCGTCAGTTCTGGTCTAATGACACGAGAGGAACTCATCATCTTCAAGAATATTCACGTCAAAGTCGATCCTCATCAGGTTTGCAATTCACCTGTCTTGTGTTTCACTTACGTTTCATGAACGCCATATTACTGCTAGAAAATTCCACAGGCATTATTCTCCTGGCTTCTTGGTATAGAAAACAAAACAAATCCAACAAACATCAGAAATGGTTCGTTCCCGTGAACTGGATTCAAACGATGATGGTGAGATGCTTCGAGAAAGGTTCGCCCATTCATTCCCATTTTATGCATGTTTATGCTATTTTTCACTGGTTGTAACACTCTCATCGAATTTCCATGGTGAACTTCGTTTTTTGATTTTCAAAAAATATTTTTACCCCAACAACTTGAATACCTTTTTCAGGCACTCTGACTCACACGAACGAACTGCGAGTGTTGTTGGATGCACTGGAGAAGTTCAGGAATGGATTCTTCCAATTGTTCATCTATGATTGGATCGCCATCCCTCTGGTGTACACTCAAGTGAGCGTTCCAGAATACTTACACACATAAATATTCATTCGCACCTCTTCGGCAAAATGATTATGCGGATCAATCTCAGGTCTCCACCATCTCGGTCTACGGTTACTTCGCCTTCGCTCTGATCGGAAGGCAGTATCCAAGTCTGAATCAATTCCAGCAACCTGTCGATATGTAAGTGATCTATCTAGATACTAACCTGGCTCAAATCAGTCATTCTTATCATACATAAACTCCCAATTGCAGTTACTTCCCGGTCTTCACGGTCCTTCAGTTTCTGTTCTACGTGGGATGGTTGAAGGTCAGTCTGCCCTTCTCCCTCTCGATGTAATGGAGTGTCTTCAGGTGGGAGAAGATCTCATGTTTCCCTTCGGAGCAGATGATGAGGACTTCGAGTTCAACTACATATTGGATAGGAATCTCGAGGTGACGATGATTCTAGAATCACCTAAAATCAGAAGACGTTCAGGTTTCCTTCCTCATCGTCGATGATCTCCACAATCAAGTGCCTCCTGTTTATGTGGAGTCTCTCAAAGACGAAATCGAGGTATTTTAGCTTCCACTGTAGTGAAACTCTCGAAGACCCCGAAAACATGGATTTAATTCATCCTATTTCAGTTGCTGCACACGAAGGGATCGGCCAATCTCTCCAATCACCCTCAACGACAACATCTGAGGAAGTACAAGATGAAGGACAGCGAAAAGAAGGTGAGGTCGTGGTGTGCCAGTGGTAATCGTCGCCCTGTTGAATCGCACTACATTCACTGATTGGTAATCGTCGTCGTGGTGCACACCACCATTCAGATCTACGAGCACAAGAACGACCACAAAGTGCATCCGATGACGACGTCGATGAGGTCGGATACACATTCCGCCTGCTCATTCTCTGGTTTGTTCGCTATTTCTCAGATATTCTAAATTTCAACTTCAATGCGCCTTTCAATGGAGCTAGGGATCATTGCTCATCTTATATTCAATTTGAAACAAATAGCCGAACAGCCATAGAATTCTGAATTTCGTCGTCGTTCAATCTTTGTCGTAAATCCATTGTGATCTTCCACCGCACCTCAATCGTGTTATGAATTCTGAAACGATTTTCATGATTCGTCTCAGATATTGAGCAAGCGATGCTCTCTCCCCACAACGATCACGAGGGAGTTCGCAGATTCGGAAGAGAGACTGAGGGAGCACTCAAAGGTAAGTGAAGAAGCTACTTCGCCAGTCTTGATGGGCAGGCATTCTTCATATTTGTTCCCAATCAAATCTCAAAAACTCAATAAGTCGAAAACTAAACTTATCATTTCACGTGGAATGTGAAGCGTACTCGAAATTCATTCCCAATATGCACTCAGTTGTTGTGATTGGCTTTCTATCAGTCAATAATTGAAGTACAATTCAGCGGCCTCCACTCCTGCCCCGCCCTACCCATCCATCGGTACCGCCGGATCTCAAGGTTATCTGAATTTCTCTCTAGTTTGCGTAGAAAAACATATAGGATAAAAGTTGGAAGCATAGCAAATTCGATGTTATCTCTCAATATAACGCGCAACTGCGATTCTCAGGTCGGACACTGGTCGCAGGACCCCACGATGGAGAACCACCTCCACGATTGGTCACTCCACGACAGTCTATCAGTGTCAGTTCGGTTTTT
Source organism: Pristionchus japonicus (assembly GCA_900490845.1). Taxonomy (NCBI): domain Eukaryota; kingdom Metazoa; phylum Nematoda; class Chromadorea; order Rhabditida; family Neodiplogasteridae; genus Pristionchus; species Pristionchus japonicus. The sequence continues at coordinate 470,778 of LS490420.1, forward strand.
TCTTCTCAATTTCGAATGCTTCTTATTTTTCTGACTTGGAAACTGATAACTCTAACGTGACTTCTTCTGTAAAACGTTCGTATTTGCAGGCCCAGCGCGCGGCAGCAACCGGCCTTTCTAACCACCGACCCTCCTGAAATGGATTTCCGCCCCAATTCAGCCCCTGATCCTCGTCTCTCACCCAATCTCCTGTGTAATCCGTACCCTGTCAAGTTCCTATCTAAGTCACTCAATTCTATCGAGCCCCGTTGATAATCAGAGTCCCATGACAGTAGATTAGCGAGTTAGGAATGATTTATCTCTCCCTCTTGAACCTTTCTCTCTTTCGCTTACTTTCGACTACATTCCATCATCATTCTTATGTTCTTTTATCTTCTTCGTTGCATTTTCCTATCGAGATTCTCTCAAGTATCAAATGTTGTTCGGATAATACACAACTTTGCCGTTAGAATAAATGATTTTATCACTTCATCAGTTGATAAGAATTCAATTAACACGTAGTCAACCGAGTCTGAGCGAGGGAAACAAATTGAAAGCGAGGGGGAATAGCTAAGTGATGAGAGTACCTCGTAGTCAATAGCATTGTACACTGTGCATGAGGTGAATAGAGAGGAACGGAGAGGGAGAATATCAATCGGACCATCGATCAATAAATAGTGGATACTCGTCAGTGGATGTCTTGAGGCGAGAAGAGGCGGAACCCGAGCAGAAGAGAAGGAAATCAATCGATTATCTACCGTCGCAAGACCGTAATCAGGAGCAGCAAGATTGCGGTAGTTGATGAGGAGAAAATCGATGATCCACTCGATCGCCAGGGTAGACTGTCGGGTTCTGAAATGGAATCTGTCATGAGCGTGCCTTAGCTTTTAGACAAAGACAAAAAATTTCTCTGATTTGAATAGGAGCGAAAATAATCAACAACTAACCATCTCCAATTTCATGAATCTCGAACATGACTTGTCCATCTAACACCTGACCAAGAGCTTCGTAAGCATCGCCCAGTTTGTATTCGGACGCCTGAAAGCGATTCATTTTTGGGAGTAATTGACATACTCAACGCAATATTCAATGAAACTATCACAAACCTTAGTATCCAACGCTACTCTTTCTCCCCTTGTTCGCACTTCTCGCTCGGGTGTCAGATCCACCTGAAAATGAACTCATTGAGACCATTATAGAGCATATAAAGACCAAAGATCAATCTTCACGAACCTTCTGATAGAAGTGATCCCACAATGCGTCCTCCTCTCTACTCTTCTGCACAGGCATTGACGGAGTGAGAATCCACTCCTCTCTTCTCTCTTCTCTCGGAGGCAAACGGAATGGACTATCGATCTTCTCCCTGACTACCGTAGCCTTCTGAGTGGTCGTCGATGTTGAGGACGGAGTACGGTGGGAGTGATGGGCGTGCATTCGGTGGACGTGGCAAGCACCTGAAGAGAATATCGATTAGATTATTGATTGATGAAAGATTGACACTCACCTCCTCTCTTCACCACATGGAGTTTCATCTTGAGTGCGTGAGTTGTACACAATCCTCCCGCTCGATTGGCCATTCCATCGGGAGAACCAGAAGATGTGGCTGGGATTGGGAAAATGATGATCAGAGATCAGAGTCTACTTTTGTTACTTTGTCATTCCATTCTGAATTTTTTGTAGACTGAGCAAAATACAACAGAACAGCTTAATGACCATGTATGCTTCGCATAATCTATTTCATTTCAAGCAATGCTTCCGAGCTGATTGATCGTTTCTGTTTGAACTAACTCACAAATAAAATAGTAAGTGTTGTCAGGCTTGTAGGTCATGGCGAAGGGATTTGGTTGGAAGGAACGGAAAGCGATCTGCAATAAAAATTGTGTGATTCATGGTGTGCCTCCTCGGTGCATCGAGTGCATTTTGTCTTCCGTACCTTCAGCTTCGTCTCCACCTTCGGGTCTGTACATCTTCCCACTTCCTTCGGTTGCTCGCCCAATCGACATTCGTCGTACTCCTCCTTCGACACCTGCAAACGTCGACTTGCCTCACGCAATGCAAAATTGACTCGATTTCAAATCAGTATTCGTCGACCACACCACTCACTCGATAGATGATCGACTGTTCGTTCGTCTTTCCGTACGGGCAATGGATGTCCACGAGATCGTCCACGGCAGCGCACGATTCCAAACTGGAAGGATCAAAGATCAATCGGGAGTCGAGAAGATCAAAGACTGTATCCGTTTCGCTCTGACAGTTCTGAGTGACGGACGCGCGAAGAGTAAATAGCGACCACGCAATCCACTGACTCCCACTGTCTGGTCAGTCAGAGAAGACGAGAGATCAGGGGAATGGAGAGAGGCAGACAGTGCACGCATCCACTCCAAAAGGGAAGCCGCCATTGGAGATGAAGCCAGATCATTCATCATTGTTAGATCATCACCTCCATTCTCTTCCCTTCTTCTTCCCATCAGGAAACAAAGGCAGTAAAACCAATAAATACTTCCTCCATCTCCAGGGTGGTCTCCCCTTTTTGCCTGTCTCCATCCAGTTCCTCAGTGGTCTTTGTCCCTCCAGGGCTAACGAAAGATTGCATCTAATGAGGGGACCCCCCATCTACTCATTCACTCCCATTCACTCCCTTCCCCCACAACAGACTCGCCAAGTGATGCTTATAGGTCAAATTTGATTAGTGGTATGACAACGGATGGTAGAGAGGAGGATGAGACTCTCGAGATTTCGAGTGTTTAGACTGGCACTAAGAAGGGAAGAAGGGGGAGAGAAACTGTCCTCGAATCCCTCGCACCTTCCTACTAATCGACTTGTGTTGCACCACAGCTAGAAGATGCAATCGGGGATAGATAATACTGGTAATAGTCAGTCTTCTTTGTCCTTCACTGGCCAGACAGAGCGAGAGAGCATGCAGAAACGAGAGAGTCAGACGAAGGATCGAGTATTGGGGGCTGATCCTCAGCTAGATCGAGATGGAGGGGCCATGCATCCGTTGTTGCGTAACAGGAGATAAGCGGTCCCTGGCCCCTCTCCTCTGAGTGATCCCCACTCCCAGGCCACTCGAGTGTTACCGATCCTCGTTCTACTCAAGGAATGTCACACGAATCTCGACAATTACCATCGGCAAGTGTCAAAGGAGAGGTAGTAAACCAATAGGATGACTTGTGCCATCCAATTCTCGCCCCTCATCTCCTTTCTGCTTGACTGGACTGCCTTTCTTGCGCAAGATGCGAGATCGGGCAGGTAATTACCGTTCGACTCTTCTCCCTCCATACAAATTGGCCGTATGGATGAAATATGATCGCCCATCTCTGAGTGGAGAGAAGAAGGAGGAGAGACTCCTAAGAAAAGGGCCTAAGACGGTAATGAGAAGTCGGGGGCTACAGGTGGTTTGTCAGTGGTGCAATTAGTCCTTCTGATTGATATCTCCTCCTCTCTCGACCTATCCCCTCTCGTGGTTTTTGTAAGACCGTAACTGTCCATTCTGTGGGGGTCAGTTACACAATGGAGAAGAAGACGGATTGGAAGAGAAGAGGAGGAAAGCAGGTGTGGAGCCATTTGGAGACAGATGAACTAACTGAGATCATAGAGAGAACATATGGGAGTCGGAAGGGAAGGGATAAGAAGGAAAGATGAGCTTGATCCTTTCCAAGGTCTTGAGACCATCTGATACAGAGTAAAAGGGGACAGACAGTATAACCTCTCGATGACCTCTCTCTCTGCCATTTACAACCCTAATATCGTGTAATGTGAAACTGTCGGCATGTTTGTATTGACCACACGCGCAATTCCTTTCTCTGCCCGATTACGACCGACCGGAGCCGGAGCCGTTTTTTGCCCCTCCCTCTTCATTCCGCTCGATCGAACCTATTCGACAGACGCGGTAATTCCCGGTTGTCCCCTTCTTGGGCTGTTCGAATCGCGAGAGTTGCAATTCCCTTCTCCTCACCCTCAATTGACCAGGCCTATTATACAGTTCGAGGGGGTTGAGACTTAATTGCTATACATACACATTGTATTCATAGGTGTGGAGGGAGGAGAGGGTCTTACAACTCCCTTCCCTTCCCGACCTATCCCCTACTTCGGTCTCTCTCGGGTCAGACTAT